>SNQJ01S0295110.1:0-10589 GCA_010110895.2 Picea sitchensis | reverse complement strand
TACTGGGATTCCTTCATCAACTTTTATGTCAATATAGTCAACCAATCTATGAAGCCTCTTATTATAGCATCTGTATCCTTTACTATTTGTAGCATACCTTAATAAGATGCCATCATCAACCCTGTCATCATAGTTGCCAAGGTTCTCATCATTATTCTTTATGTAACACTTACTACTAAAGACTTTGAAGTGTTTGATTGAAGCAGGTCTCCCATACCACAATTCATAGGGTGTCTTGTCAGTGTGTGGTCTGAGATGGAATTTGTTAAGAACATGGATTGTTGTGTGTATTTCTTCTACACATTAGGTTTGACCAATGTTCTTCTCATTCATCATTGATCTAGCCATTTGCTGCATTGTTTTGTTTTGCCTCTCACCTACTCCATTTTGTTGTGGAGTTCTTGGGAGTGTGTATTCTCTCTTGATCCCATGTTTATCATAGAATTCCTTGAACTCACTTGACATAAATTTTCCTCCTTCATCTGATCTTATTGCCTTTAACCTCTTGCCTATTTTATTCTCAGTTAAAGCCTTAAATATTTTACATTTATCAAATGCTTCAAATTTTTCCTTGAGAAAGGAAACCCAAGTTAGTCTGGAGTAATCATCAATGATCAGCAGGAAGTAGTTTTCTTTCCCTGTACCTTCCTGTCTTGATGGTCCACATAAATCCATATGAACTAGTTGGAGTGGTTTCTCTATTGAAGTAGATCTCTTGGATTTAAGTTGTGTCCTGGTTAGCTTTCCTACTTGGCGGGGTTTACACATAGAATCTTGTGGCTTTGATATTCTTGGAAGATCCTTTACTACCTCATTTTTTAGCTTGATTAAGTGGTCAAAGTTTAGATGTCCAAGTCTCCTATGCCATAACCAGCTCTCATCATGTTTTCTTAGATGACACTCTTCTCTATCTTCTTTCAGGACATATACATTATTTTATGTCCTTATGCCTTTAGCCACTACTTGTTCTGAGTTTATAGACTTTATCTTGCAGTTGTTGGAAGTGAACACCACTTCACATCCTCTATCACATATTTGACTTACACTGAGCATATTATGTTTCAGCCCATCTACAAGAAAAATATTATGGGCTTTTCCTTTTCCATTACTTAGATTCACCATCCCTTTACCCTTGATTTTACCCGGAGCATCATTTCCAAAGGTTACGTTTCCTGATTTGATTTTATTGTCATAATCCTATTTGGCCATAAGCATGAAGTCATTTAGTTTATCTTCAATAGAAGAGTCATTGTCTTCATCATCTAAAGGATCATCATCATTGTTTACACAAAGACCTTTCTTATTAAAATTATTCTCTGTGTTTGTGCTTCTCCTCATCATCATATGTCTGATCCTTTCTTTAGTGAGGACATTTATTTTCAAAATGAACTATCTTACCATAGTTGAAACATTTGAAAGGCAATTTACCTTTGTATTTTCCTGATCCCCTCTTCAGTCTTCTCACAAATTTTTCTTGAATTTCATTAGGCTCATAATCTTGATTCTTGTCTACTTTAAATGATGATTCTCTAGAGGTGGGTTTATCTTTAACTATTCTCATTTCATATGCAGACAACATTCCTAGAAGTTGATCAAATGCTAAGGATTTTATATCATTAAGTTCTTCTATAGAAGAGACCTTCAGGTTGAACCTATCTGGTAGAGATCTCAAAATTTTCTAAACTTAAGAGGGTTCCTCAATTTTTTCACCATGTGCTTTCATTACATTCACCAGTTCTTCAACTCTTAGAAAGTAATTTCCGATAATTTCATCCTCTTTCATCTTCAGTTGTTCAAACTATACTTTTTAGTTTTTAATCTTGGCATCCTTTACCTTCTCATTACCTTCATAATTGTTAATGAGTTTGTCCCACATTTCTTTGGCAGTTTCTAAGTGCATAAATTTTACAAATTCTTCTTTTGCAAGCCCACTCAGAATAAAATTCATAGCCTTAGCATTGAAGCTGAATTCTAGCTTGTCATCCTTGTTATCTAGTACAATTGGCTTTACATAAATAGTCTCTACCACATCCCAAACATTTGCACCTAAATCCATTATGTAGGTTCTCATTCTAACTTTCCAGAAGGAAAAGTTTTTTCCATTGAATAGAGGGGCCTTATTGGTTGAATTTCATTCATGGCTTGAAATTTTTAAGCTATAGGATCTACCCTTATACAAAAGGGTTTGGCTCTGATACCAATTGTTGGACAACTGAGAGGGGGGGGGTGAATCAATTGTTACTGTTCTTAAACAATTATATCCATTTTTAAATTCATTACAAAACTCTCAACGATGATCAAAATAAATAAGAAGTAGAGTTTTCAACATCAATCAAACACATGTACAATACAAAGACAGATATTCCTGAGGAAACCCATAAAGGGTGAAAACCTCTTCTTCTTTATATGATAATTATCTTTTGTACATTATGATTCTTATAATAAGGCTACCACATCTGTTTTGCAAGTTGCTACTTGTTGAGAGAACCAACTCTCTGGTTTCTATAGAACCCACTAGAAGGAAGTAACAACTCCCTGAATGTTCCAACACCAACTATATGGAAGCACCAACTTCCAATCATACAGGCACTGACCTATATATCATAGAACCGATGTTCTCCTTTGCACACCTTGCCACCCTAGTTTCTATGGATGCAACCAGATGGAAGCTATAACTCCCTGCATTCAAGCACCTACTTGAAACTCTGAGGACAACAGTCCTCCCTAGCACCTCCCATCCACCCTGAAATATGAAACTTTTCTTTCTGTGAATTTATTACAATGATTCAATAGTTGTTATTGGATCACCAAGATTATCACTATTTTTCTATGCTTCTCTACTCTGCCTACATCAGTGTCTTCCTTCTTGCATCCTCTTCATCTTTCTAATCTTCTCCTCTATCTCAACATGAACACCTCAGATTTCTCTTCTTCTCATGGATATGCATCTCTGTTGTTTTTCCTCTTCTATGCTTCAGCTACTGCACCTCATTCTTCTATAAGCATGCACTAATCACAAAAACAGTGACATGATCCCTTCTTTGTTCTCCATTTTTATAGTGTAAGTGCACCTTGTGCCTTCTTCATGCACTATGCCACTGCATGTCGTTCCTGTGTTCATCATCACTTGCACTTCTCATGAGGTCCTTTGGCTTCACTTTCTGTAACAGTCTTAGACCCCCTTCCATCTGTCAGTCGACTCTATGATGAGTCTACATGCCACTGGTAGTGGCCTCAAGACTCTTCATCTTCTCTATCGATCACCCTAAAGAATCTTCAAATTCTCTCACAGACACCATCACTTTGTTCTGGAAGTTACAGCCAGTAAATTATGGCTTCTTTGGCTATTGGAGTCCTTGAATGGTTGAGGTCTTGTTGGAAGGTGAATCCAGAGATCAACAATTCCTCGTGAATGATCCCTATGTGGACTGGCACCAGGCGTAGGATGCCTCTCCAAAAGACCACTGGCTATGACCACAGGCCTAATAAAAAAGGTGCTTCACAACTTGTGTTTCAGGGATTCTGCCGTGAGTCTCCTTGAATCCTTCTTCTGGAATTATTGATACCCGGAATGGAGCCTAAATATGCTAGTTCCTTCCATTCATGTGACCATCGACGATGACCAAGCGCTTATCCATAAAGGGATTTCACAATTTTTAATTCGGGAATCCTATGTTGAGGCATCTCAACACTCCCATGTCGCAATCCCCGAAATGGATCTTAGAAAATGCTAGCTCCTTCCCCTCACATGATCACCGATAATGACCACATCCTACGCCAGAAGGTGTTTCGCATTTCACATTTTAGGGATTCTTTAATGAGTTGTCTCGACTCTCCATGTCACGAACTCCAAAATAGAGCTTGGATTCTCTAGCTCTACTCTCTAGCTCTCGATGATGTGACCATGAGATATGACCATTGGCTAGCAATTTAAGAACTTCTATCTTCAAATCAATGGTCCACAATCCGTAGTGATCGAACGACTATCCTCTGCCATGGAACTTCAGCTTTCGGGACTTTGGGGGAGTGTTGATGATAAAAATCTCGAAACTAAACTCCCAGAATGACGTCACTTGATGACATGACATGATTCGTGTGGCTTCCAAGTGTCACTCAGAATTGTGATTTCCAGGTTCCTGAAATGTCGAATCATATTGACACTTGTCATTGTCTGATCGTGCCATGTGTCATTACTGATGTAGTCTTCCACCTATCCTTTCTAACATGGTCTTCCACATTCACCTCCTCGATCTGATGGCCCAGATTCTTCCTTGATCCAACGATTAGGATTATTTCGCAATTTCACATATCACGATTTTGATAGGTTAGGGAACCCCATTCCTTTAAATTTCCAGTTAGCGAAAGGATGTTCTTTCACCACATGTCCTTCTTGTATCAATAGTCCATATTTTTCCTCGATCCAACGACTGAGATTATATCGTGATTTCAAGAGGTTAGGGCACCTCCTTCCTTTGACCTTTTAGTCAACAAAATGTTGATCTTTAGCCATGTGTCCTTCCTGGATCGATGGTCCAGATCATTTCATGATCTCACATATCATGAGTTCGAGGGGTTAGAGCACCTCCTTCCTTTGACTTTCCAGTCAACAAAATGCTGATATGTGACTACGTGTCCTACCCAAATATGGACGGTCCTCCTGCTTTCAGGATTTTGTAACACCGATTCTCCTTGTACTTTAAGGAACGTGCAGGTTCTCCTAGATCTAACAATGGTCAGGCCCTGTGCTTGGATCTAACTCCTGAGATCTATCCTCCCTCCTGTATAGACTTACGATGTCTTCTGAGCCAGTTTTCCATCGTTGTTCTTTCCATCAATGACAAGCTCACTCCCAACTATAAACCTGCCAACAAAATCCAGTAAATCCAAATTAGCAAGAAATGGGAACTATCTGTTCACTTGAGGAAACTGGTAGTTTTGAGGAGGTAGTCCTGTAGGTATACTAGTAGGACCATAAGCAGTCTATAGATAGTTATATAGTCCCAATAGATTTGGTTGTGGAGGTTTTGATTATGTAATCTCCCTTGGAAAGGAGCACTAGACTAAAATTTTTGACCCCAAGTAGGATTCATAGAACCTGGATATGGTTTCTCGAGATTAGGGAGTACAAAAGAATCAACTTAAGGATGTTTCCCCCCAAATGGTTGTTGATTCCCTTGGAAAGGAAGATTCTGAGGTTCAGATTGTAATCCGGGTATACTTTTCCCATAAACTAGGTTATGGCTTATGACTTGAGGTTGCCCCCCAACTTGAGTTTGTCCCCCAATTTGAGGTTGCCCCCCAACTTGATGTTTTCCCCCAATTTGAGATTTCCCTCCAACAGAAATCTAAAAACCAAAAGCGACAAAATGATTGGTGCCTCCAACTAGATTGGAGCTACTAGGGCCAAGATGACTAGATCCTCCAGGAAAAGGTGGAGGAGGAACGTAAGACCCCCCAGAGAGAACCTAGGTAGGTGAAGGAACAAAATGACTAGAAACATTATAACCAGGAGGAACAAAAATATTAGACCCTCAAGATGGATTTTGGGCAGGAATAGCAATGGAAGTATTCAAAGCGTTATACTCAGGGGGAAGGGATGGATTTGATCTAAGAGGAAGTGGTGTTCCAATAAGATCTTGAGTGATGATCACATTTCCATTAGAAAAAAAGCTAACTTGTGGGACCATGGTAGAGTTGGTGATCCGAAGACGAAGAATCGAGTGAGAACCAATCAATAATTGGTTTGAAACTGTGACGATGTTACTGGTTGTGAAAGTAAAATGATCTAAAGGTATTGTATAAGTAGTGGAAGTCACAGGTGTTTGTGATGTCAGGAATGTTAGTTTATCAAAAATATCATGTCTTGAATGAGTTCTCTGAAAAGGACAGATAGGGACAGGGCTAGGATTAAAAATTCAAGCAGTCTGAACTGGGGTTCTAGATGACTCACTCTAAAAAAGTGGATCATATACTCTAGACTCGTCGTTAGGTCAAATAGGTACTTCAATATTATCGTAAACAACAAGGTCTCCCAATGAATTCATCCATATAAAATGTGGATCTTATACAACACTCAATAACATATTTACATGAAGTATGAATTCCTCTAAAGAAGTTGAACTTCCAATATCATAGGCTAATTTGTTATTGACTGCTCCCTCAGGAGATCCCTCTAGTGAGTTAGGAAGAAAATGGAAGTAATATTTTGGATATTCCGGAGGTAGCCCTTGCATCCTATGTGAACAGAGAGGGATGATGTTGGCTGCACTAAATAAAGAACTAAACAAATCTATGGCCAAATAGAGAAACAAACAACACTTACTAATAAAATCTACAAATCAAACCAAGAAAACAAACCTTCTTATTTCGAATTCACTAGTTGGTGATGAAATCCAATGTCGCAAAATCAAGACAAGAAGGGGCTGGGATAAAGTGGGTGGAAAATTTACGTTGACAACCTGCTTAACAGACTTAGACCCTGGTGAAATCTCCCACACATAATCGTGGGTATACCCTCCAACGAGCCCGAGTGAGTTTGGCCAATATCGATTCCAGGTACCATGAAGACTTTCCCCTCCATAGTCAAATCGTGTAAATACCCTAAAGAGATAGGCTACTAAGGTTACCAATTATGACAATGATGCATGGGGAAATAGTCGATAGTCTGATCCATGTGCAAAGGCAGGGTATCTAGCCCGAAATCAACTTGAGAAAGTCCCCACAGGATTTTCTTCTCAAGTGACCCCCAATAATACATGAAATATCTACACTAAGATTGACAAAGCAGGGTGAGTAACTCTTCCAGTCCTAATGTGACCTCATGATTGACCCTTGTGTTAGAAGGGCTTCCCAGGACAAAATGTAGCAAGTGGATTTGAACTCTCCCTATCCCAAGATGCTATTGTGTGTTTTGATTCTTTGGAGAGTGTGCCTTACAACCTATTCCAAAGCACTATCCTAGATAATGTTGGTGAAGAGAATTTCTAGAAGATAAAAGTTGCTAATAAATTTTAAAATTATGCTATATTTTAAAGGTTGTTGTTTACTCAAAAGGGAAACAGAAATGAAACTGATGATGTATGTGACCTTGACCCAATAAAATCAAAGAAAAGATGACTATGAAATATTTCAATTCGATGAACTCTAATTATAGTAGGGATAAGGGATCTCTTTTTGAAATACATAATCTACAAAACACAATTTCTCAATTTCTGAACGAACAAAATCCCAAATAATCAAAAACTACAAAATTTTCCAATTTTCTCCTTTAACAAATATTTTGAATGCAACAATTTTCTTGTGAAAGATCACTAAAACTTCAGTTCTTTCTTCCTCAATTCAAATCAAATATGTAATGAATAAAAGAAAATGTAATCCAATAAAATTAACACACTCTCAACACGATTCCCATATCAAACCCATAATGTAGACAAAAATGAAATGATAGGAAAGCATTTTGTCAAATGCAAACAAAAATGACTCTCAATCAATGATCAATCCAGAAAGTAAAAACAATCCAAAACTGAAAATAAATCAAATACTCTTTGTCAAACAAGCACTCAGGACCACGATCTAGAGATTATACCCTTGTGACAGAAATCAAAAGAAAAACTTGCAAAAATTACAAAGAAAAACTTTCAATTTCCGAAAATCAATCAAATGAAAGATTCAGACTTATAAATCAATCAATCATTGGTATCATAAGTTCATCCCAGGAAATTGAGGAAAAAATGGGTGGAAAAAGGAAAAATTGGCTACCTCCAACAATTCCTATAGGAATCGTTGCGGGTTGTAGTGGAGCACAGTGCAACGATCTAGGGTCGTCGCATGTTGCCAATAGGGTACAATGCAACATCATCACACTGGTCTACACCAGTATAGTGCGACATTAGAGGATTGTCACAGTCTATCTATATAGTACAGTGCAACGATCCTTGAAAATAAATTAAAATGGAAGGAAAAACAAAAAATCTTATTGAACCTTCAGACCCATGGAGTCTAAATGGATCACCCATAGACTCAAAGAATGAAATTGACCAAAAGAAGGTAGGCTAAAAGTAAATAAGAGGCAAAAAACCAAAATAAAGTTGTACTCCCCAGTATGGTCACCAATTTTTTTATCAGATTAATCGGTAAGTGCAGACAAAAACAAATATCCCTAACTTCCATAGGAAACTAGAAAAAAACAGAACATAATACACACTTCGCCTTAAAATTCATCATCATATAAACTAGTTTAATGAGGTACAAGTGACATACCTTTTAAATGATGCTTGTTCCTCGCTAGTGTCATCCTTGTAGCTCCTTCCTTGAGTTTGAAGAATAGTAAGCCTATCTAACAATCACGAACCAACAAAGAGGGGAAACAAAGATATATGTATTTTGATGAAGTCTATGTATATGATCAAGGAATTATACAATAGAATATGAGATGCTTATATAGGGAATAAATGTGTTACTATATTAAGTGAATATAAAGTGGAGAATACAACCCATGCCTTGATGTTGCAAGGTCCCCTTTTGATGAATCTTTGCTTCAAAACACACACCTTTTCTCCAATGCCTTGAATGAAGAAGATCCACAATCTGACTTGAAGCAAAGCTCTCAAGCATAATTTGAAGTAGAACTCTCTATACAAATCTTATCCTATTCAACCTTATCCTTTTCCATGAGAGATCCCTCCTTATATAGTGTGAAAGAGAGATGGATGAGGAGATTAGGATGATCCCACCAAATCATAGAAGTGAGTAATATCCAAACAGATTGAAGGCCACCTCATATTCTAGAAGATTACCTTCTAGAACATTCATGAAATTTGACCTTTCTCATACTTTAAGCATCATCATAGCCTATGCCCAAGTAGCATGTGACGACGTCGCGGTTTAGCTTTAGGGAAAAGTGAGATGATCATGCATCGTCGCACCCCATGACTATAGCAGGGTGTGACGAACTTCATTGACATGGTTTTTGAGAAAGGAAAGAAAATAACTTTTTGCATGGAGAAGGTCTTGTTTTAATATTTTCAGGGAACATGAACACATGTTGTTAGGTGATCACTGAGGTAACTAGAATAATGTGTAATAGTGTGTATTTTTCCTAGCATTTTGTTGGATCTGATACCATGTAAATGTTTTGAACCTACATAGCATAGATCTAGTTGGGAATTGGCATACATAGTTGAAGAGAAAATAGAAGAAAAGAGAAGAAGGAGAGAAAGAATGGAAGAATTCTCATTATCCAAATGAATGAATGATAATTTACACATGATATACTCTATATAACTCAACCAATGTGCACTAGAGGAGAAGCCAATGTGCCATAGTAGTGGTATAGAGTGATCTAGACACACACCAATGATTATAGGAGTAAATTTCCACCTAGTCTAGTCTCTCGGGAAGTTGCAGGAGTGAACTACAACCTAGCTGAGTTAACTAGTCTATCAGTCTTTAGTTAACTGACTTGTTGGCAGCCAATACAATTTTTTCTATTGACCTATAATCTTCCTACACCTATGTCTTCTGAACTTCAAATTGTCGTCGCATTTTGCAAATAAACGATATTTTCATTTCTTGCGACACTTGCAAATTGGTCTCCATTTAGTTTTCACAACTGTAAGTGTGAAAACTCCTCCATCATTCTTTGAGCTATCATGATATTTTATTGATATTTTGAGTGGCACTTACCTTTGGTTTATCATTAAGTGGTTGTAAGGATTTTCGAACTATGCCTATTTGCCTGTTCTTACTTTGATTGCGCAACTGGATTTTATTAAACTGGTGAGGCATTGAGCATGAACATTTATGTTTTTTGAAACTTGCATAGTCATTGAATTACATAGGGGTCATGGTTTATTTTTGTTTTTATATATATGATGTGATCCTTATTGTTATAGCTCTTGGCTTGTCAATTTTATGAAATCAATTGTCACAATGTTTTAAAACCTTTGATTAAACATTTATGCAATGGCGCGTTGGTTAAACATTCGGGTTTTGATTTTACGTTGAATGACAATGGTTTGAAATACTACAATGGCGCATTGGTATATCATTCATCATTTGATTTTTGGGTTGGTTGAATAGTATGGTTTGAACTATGTTATAATTGTTTCAACAGTGGGTTAATTCATCGGTTGTACTTTTCCATTACTATTTTGCATGGCGGTAAGTGATTCCATCACCCTCGCATGCGCACATTAATGCTTCCCCTTTGATCGTTCATAGTGGTTAAACCGAATGACTCTGTTCTTGTGTGTTGGTGTTTTCAAACCAAACCCTTACCATGTGCTCGCACCATGGCTCCAGTTGTGAGGGCTGAACCGAATGGTAGCCATGCTCTGTTGATGTTCGACAGTGCCTGTAGTGACCTCGAGGACAATGGGTGGCTCTCGTTCTTACAAAAATTTGAAGGTTTTAACCTCTGTGTGGTTAGGCAATTCGCCATGACCTTTGATGGCTGTCGAGCCAAGGTTGGCGATGTCCAATTGCAAATTGACGAGCAGTTTATCAGTCTTGCTACGGGTTTGCTTGCCACTGGACAACGATGGTCCAAGAATTGCAAAGTGGAAGAGGTCCCTTGGACACTGCTCTTC
>SNQJ01S0295108.1:0-10589 GCA_010110895.2 Picea sitchensis | reverse complement strand
TGAGGGACTTTAATGGTTGAAAATCATGTTCTTTGACTATCCTTATTCTATTGCATATGTCAAGCAAATTGAACTCCAAGTATTCACTCTGCTTATAGGTGTTTGCTACAATACCAACGTAACAATCCTTAGAAGAACACTCGACGTGGGAAGATCACTTAGTAATCTTGATATTGTTCTCATTAATGGTCGTGGGCTACCAAACGAAGAATCAATTATAGTGGATCATGGAAAAACATACCGACTCTGGATTTCAAGTGGGATTGTCATCGTCTTTGAACTTTAGGATTTAGGGTCACAAATTGAAGCTTGTGGAGGTGGAAGGAACTCACACCGTTTAAAACATCTATGATTCTCTTGATATTCATGTTGGTCAATCCTACTCTATTATGGTCACTGCAGATCAATCACCTCAGGACTATTATATCCATATGTCATGGTCAATGGTCTATTCACATGCCAAATGTTAGTGTTGGGAGTAAAATTTACACATGCAACTATGACAGTTCTGTCGATTTCCCAAAAGGAATAATATTGAGGTCGATTGCAGCCTGCATTTAGTAGAAATGATACATGCATGGTCTCGTATCCTGATGATAGATATTCTCTCCATTTGGATCATGTCCATAGTTATTTGGATGCTCCTAGCCGTCCTTATAGTGGAGTTTATGGATCGAAACACCCATATTCTACTCTAGATGATGTTCCAAGATATGTCGATCCAACTTTAAGACACACGAGGGCATGTCTGGACTATTATGACAGTGCAGGTGTTGGCTCTTTCCTTTATGTAAGATTTGCATATGGACAACTTGATCATCCCCCTCAAGAAGGTTATAGTGGTCATGGAAGTAAGAAAACTTTGTGGATAGGAAAAAGCATGATTCTGATAGAGGACTAAAAGGTGATGGGCAAACCCTCATAGAATAGAGACACTGCCCCCTGGAATCATTATCTCAGAGACAAATTTGTATTTTCACAGATTGTGGGGTAAGCTTAGTAAGGACATAATATTCAAGAAAAGTACTTGGTGATATTCACAATTGGTTTCGATTTCAGATGGAAATTCTGGATGCCCTGAGGATTTCAACAATTTTGTTGTGGCACATAGCAACAATATGGCCACCAGCAGTAGAATGTTCCAGCCTTAGAAAGTGAGAATTTGGAACAACTCATGTTAAATGGGGCAGTTAGAAACAAATGAAAAAATGATCAAAGGTGGCAGAGTATCCCATAACTCATGGAAATAAAATCAACAGTTGTGATCCTCAGTTCCAGATTCCCAGGGATGAAATTAGAAAACAATTTTGGGCATCTCCAACTCATCGAGATGCAGATATCAAGGAGACAGTATTCCAGCAACAGGTGGCCAACTTTCCAGTTTTTAGGCAGCCTTTTGTCACTCGAGACACTTTCAGTTATGTTTTAGCTTTTAGCTTATTTTTAGAAATAATAATTAATGTTTCTTCCTAGAATTTAGAAGCAGTTTGTTAACTGTAGGTTAATATATTTATCATTTGTAAAATGAACGAAATGGGGGAAGGCCTGGGAAGGTCGAATAGAGACTAGGGAATGTTGGACTGGGATTCTCTTTTATGATTGTAAAGCAGGGACTATTTCATTTTGCACTCAATGCTACAATCCTTTTGATGAGCATATTTTCTCCTCTAATATCATTCTTCCTTTTCTTACTTGTAAAACATGTTATCTTTGCAATGCATTGAAATCATCTTGTTATGTTGATAAAGCAGTTAAGACTTCATTACTTTCTTTCCCATTCCAAGACTTGTTTTTAAGTACCGTATTCTCTATTTTTGAATGAAATTTAGGATAAAGAATCTTCCTATGTGAGTGAATAGATTGGACATTTGCATATTTCTTTCATTTTATGGTTTTATTTGCTTTATTAAATTGAATACCATTTACTAAGTAAGTGGGATCAACACTTGTTTACAATCAGAGATTGATATTCTCTTTCTTCATTTACTATTGAAACCTCCAACCTTTTCAAAAAAACATATACATTTATTCATAAAAACCATTGCAATAATCTGTTGATGCCCTAACTTGCCCTTAGTAGTCAAGTGCAACTTTAGGGACTAACAGTATCCATGACCCCTTACAGGATTAGTACACCAGAATTGAAGGAATTTCAAATGCAACTTGAAGAGATTTTGAAGAAGGGGTATATATGCCCAAGTGTGTCACCTTGGGGTGCCCTAGTATTATTTTTGAAGAAAAAGGATGGAACATTGAGACTTTGCATTTACTTCAGGCAGTTGAACAATGTAACTGTGAAAAATAAGTATCCTTTTCCAAAGATCGATGACCTCTTTGATCAGTTGAAAGATGAAAAAATATACTCCAAGATTGATCTCAGGTCAGGTTAGCATCAAGTAAGAATTAAATAAGAAGACATATACAAGACTACTTTCAGAACAAGGTATGGGCATTATGAGTTCACAGTGGTTCCATTTGGGTTATCAAATGCACCAGCTATCTTCATGTGTTTAATGAATGGTATTTTCAGAGAATATTTAGATAAGTTTGCCATTGTATTTTTAGATGAAATTATTATATATTCTGAGTCAGAGGAAGAGCATGAAAAACACTTAAGGATGGTATTACAATTATTAAGGGAGCATCAATTGTATGCCAAATAGAGCAAGTTCTCATTTTCTTAGAAGCAAATTCATTATTTGGGACATAATATTTCAGAGGAAGGCATAGCAATGGATCCTGAAAATATTGAGGCCATTAGAGGATGGTCAACACCAAAGAATGTGAAAGAGGCCATACCATTCATGGGCCTTGTAGGATACTATAGGATATTTATTGAAGGATTCTCAAATATTGCACACACGATCACTTCCTTGCAAAAGAAGGGGGTGAATTTTCAATGGACATTGGATTGTGAAAAGAGTTTCCTACACTTGAAGATATTATTAAAAATTTCTCCAATACTAAGGATTGTTGATCCAAATGAATACTTCATTATATGCACTGATTCATTTAAAGAAGAGCTTGGTGGAGTTCTTAGTCAAAATGGGTATGTTTTATGCTATGAATCAAGGAAATTGAAGGAGCATGAAAGGCACTATGCTACTCATGATTTGGATTTGGCATCCATAGTGAATGCCTCTAATATGTGGTTGCACTACCTCATGGGGAAAAGGTTCGAGTTGAGGATAGACCATAATGGTCCGAAATATTATTTGGACAACCAACTCTAAATTCCAGGCAAAGCAGGTGGTTAGAATTTCTCAGTGAATATGACTTTGATATAAATCATATCAAAGGGAAAGACAACAAGGTGTCTGGTGCGCTTAAAATAAGGGTGCATGAGTTTCATGCTACAACCAATATCATGTACCAATCAAATTTGAAAGATAGAATCTTAGAGGCTACAAAATCAGATTTGCAATACATAGAAATAATAACAAAATTACAACAAGGTATTTTGGAGAAGAAAATTGAAGACTATAAGCTAGAAAATGATGAAATTCTCATGTACAGGGGAAGAATTTATGTACCAAATTCCTAGGAATTGAAAAATATGATATTGAGAGAAATGCATAATGTACGTTATGTTGGGCACCTAGGTTATTAGAAAACTATTTCATTTGTCAAGAGCCAATATTATCGGCCATGCATGAAGAAAGAAGTTGTTGATTTTATTGCCAAATGTTTGGAGTGTCAAAAGGTCAAGGCTGAGCATAGACACCCAGCTAGTTTTCTACAACCATTACCCATTCCTGAGTGGAAATAGGAATTTGTAACAATGGATTTCATCACCAAACTTCCCATAACAAACAAGCAACATGATTATATCATGGTAGTGGTGGATACACTTACTAAAGATGCCCATTTTATTCCAATAAAGCTCACTCACAAGGAAACCAACAATGTTGATATTTATATGAGAGAAATTGCTCGACTACATGGTATACCCTAGACAATTGTGTCTGACAGATATCCAAAAGTTACATCAAATTTTTGGAAAGGATTATTTAAGGGATTTGGAACAAATTTGAATTTTAGCAGAACTTATCATCCAGAATTAAATGGACAAACAAAGAGGGTGAATCAAGTGATTGAGGATATGTTGAGGATGTATGTGATGGATAAACCATCAAAATGGGAAGACTACCTACACTTAGTATATTTTTCTTATAACAATGGGTACCAAGCATCTCTAAAGATGATCCCATTTGAGGCACTTTATGGAAGAAGGTGTAACACACCAGTAAGCTAGGACAACCCAACAGATAGAGTATTGGTTGGGCCAAAATTACTCAAGGAAATGGAAGAGAAAATGTTGAAAATAAAACATAATTTAAAGGTTGCTCAAGAGAGGCACAAAATATATTTTGATAAGGGAAGAACTCACAAGGAATTTAAAAAGGGTTACCATGTATTCTTGAAAGTAAAAGCCAACTGAAGTTCCCTGAAGTTGGGAAATTGTTCAAAGATGGTAGCTCATTATTGTGGGTTGTTTTAAATCCTAGAGAGGATTGGGGCTATAGCATACATGCTTTCCTTTCTTGCATCAATGTCTATTCATAATGTATTACATGTATAATTGCTCAAAAATTATATACCTGATGCTAATCATGTCATTGATTGGAATGTGATTTAGATGGAGCAAGAGGACATCTTTCAAGTGCATCTGGTGTGCATATTGGACCGGAAGATCAAGTAGATCCATAATCTAGCCAGAGAGATAGTAAAGGTCCAATGGACCCAATACGGTCTTGAAGATGCAACTTGGGAGCACAATGATGCTATGTGGGCATAATACCCGCATCGTTTTGAGGATTTTTGAAATTTGGGTTGTATATGTGTATATATTGCATGAAGGAGAATGCATAAATAAGGGGGAGGGGAATGTAATAAGCCTAGGTCAAACCCCAACTGCAAATGTAAATACAAATGTACTTAGGCTGGTGAGTCTAGATGCAGAAAGGAGAATATATCTGTAATGTAAACGTAAATGTATTCACATGTAAATATTAATGAAAAACACATCACTCTAGAAGACCAACCATGTAAAAGAGTATGGGGGACTAAACTCCACTATTTAGGGAAAGGGGGATAAATGTTAAGGATAAGAGAATAATCTAGGGAGATTAAGCCAAAAAGGAATATTATATTAGTATTCCTTAAGGTATAAAGTATGGATAATAATTTTATCCTAAATTCTAAGGATAGGGACAACTGGGCCAAAGTATCTCTCAACATGACAAGTGTCAAGTTGGGAACATGCATACATATAGTTGGGACTTAGTTCATTTTCCCAGCATTCCACAGTTTTTCACTTACAAATTTTAGATGTCCTTCATACCTTTCTGTTACTAGTAGTGTACCAGTACCTTACCCGAACAAGTACCATACCCATACCTGTACATGTACATGTACTTGGTTAACTTAAGAGTTGGACTAAAGAAACAGGTTGTCAATCCTATGGGATATTGAGGAGGCGGGTTTTCAGGCCCATGAGAAATCCTCTCTATGTGAGAGAATTGGTGGGAATTAATTTACTGAAGCTGTCAAACTACAACTACAAGGCTCTGAGACTTCCTGTCTGGCAAGTTGTTGAAGCCCCAAAAAGGAAGTGGGGGAGTCGAAGGACTGTTGAGCAGAGAAGGGGAAAATTTGCTAGGGTAGGACAGGCATGTGGGGAATGAGGGACTGTAGGATGTTAGTTGGAGTTCGTATCTAGAAGGAGTTTTTCCTATTGTCTGAGATACATCAGCCTAGTTAGGAATTCCTTTACTCGGGTGGAGTTTAGTCCCAACTCGGGGGTGACCCACTGTTGAGAGTTTTGAGCAATGTGGCCTAAGGCTGGGAGGAACGTGGAAGGTCTGCACACAATTTGTGATATTTTTACCAAGATAAGTGTCTATTGTATGTTAAATTACATGATGAATTATTATTTATGCGTTTATTTTTATGTTTTTTCCTGTGTGTGTTGCATGTGTATTTTCATTATTATTCTGTATGAATCTGGCCATTTGTAGAGTTTTTGTATGTTTTAATTTTGTATACAGTTTGAAAATTTTACATGGCATAGACCAGTTGGATGTTGGGGATGCTACAGGGATTACCTTTGAAAAGAGATATTGACTTCTCTATTAATCTGATACCGGGAGAAGCACATGTATCCAAGACTCCTTACAGGATGAGTACGCTAGAACTAAAGAATTTCATATGCAACTTGAAGATCTTCTGAAGAAAGGGTATATACGCCCAAGTGTTTCACCTTTGGGTGTGCCATTTTTGTTCTTGAAGAAGAAGGATGGTACACTGAGACTTTGTATCGAATTCAAGTAGTTGAACAAAGTAATGATAAATAACACTTATCCTTTTCCAAGGATAGATGACTTGTTTGATCAATTGAAAGGTGCGTGAATATTTTCCAAGATAGATCTCAGATCTAGTTATAACCAAGTAAGAATAAAAGAGGAAGACATCAGTAATACCACCTTCAGAACAAGGTATGGTCATCATTATTTTACAGTGGTGCCATTTGGGTTGTCAAATGCACCCATTGTTTTCATGTGTTTGATGAATGGAGTTTTCCTAAATTACTTGGATAAGTTTGTCATTGTATTTTTGGATGACAGAATTATTTACTCAAATTCTGAGGAAGAGAATGAGCATCACTTTAGGATGGTGTTGTAGGTGTTGAGGGAGAACTAAGATTATGAAAATCCAAGCAAGTGTTCATTTTATCAATGATAGATTCATTATTTGGGTCATATTATTTCAAAATAAGGAATAGGTGTGGACCCAACGAAGACAAAATCCATTTAAGAATGGCTAACACCAAGAAATATTGCATAAGTGAGAACCTTTATGGGATTGGTAGGGTACTACAGAAGGCTTATTGAATGATTCTCACATATTACACAGCCAATCACATCCTCGGAGAAGAAAGATGCATGATTCAAATGGACTCTAGATTGCACAAGAATTTTTCATCACTTGAAGAGTTTGTTGACAAGTGCATCAATTTTGAGAATTGTTGATCCAGATGCATACTTCGTTGTCTACACGAATGCATGAAGGGAAGGACTTGGTGGAGTCTCGATTCAAAATGTACATGTGGTGTTCTATGATTCAAGAAAGTTGAAAGAACACGAAAGGCTCTATTCTATGCATGATTTAGAGTTGGAAACTATAGTGCATTCTTTGAAGATGTGTTGGCATTATCTCATGGGGAAAATATTTGAACTGAGAACAAAACATTGTGGTTTGAAGTATTTTTTTGGAAAACCAAGTTTGAATGCTATAAAAAGAAGGTGGTTATAGTTTCTCAATGAGTATGACTTCGACATAAAGCATATCAAAGGAAAAGAGAAAAATATGGTTGATGTACTCAACATAAGGATGCATGAGATGAATCTTACAACCATTATCATGTACCAAACATATTTGTGTGACAAAATTTTGGAAGTTTCCAAATGAGATACATGCTATATGGATATAAGTGAGACCTTACAGAAAGGTATGTCACAACCAAAGTTTGATGGTTACAAGATAAGAGAGGATGGGATCCTCATGTGAAGATGCAGAGTCTATGTGCCAAATGATCAAGATTTGAAGATCCTGATTTTTTCAGAGATGCACAAGGTTACTTATACTGGAAATCCAAGTTATCAGAAGACAATTGGCTTAGTAAAAAAACAATACTTTTGGCAAGGTATGGAAAAGGAAGTTGCATATTTTATTTTGATATGTCTCGAATTTCATAAGGTCAAGGCCGAGCACAAACATCCAGATGGTCTGCTGCAAAAATTTTCCATTTCTGAGTGGAAGTGGGAAATTGTGACCATGGACTTCATAACTAAGTTTCCTAGGATTGTTAATCAACATGATTATATTATGGTGGTAGTGGAAAAGTTTACTAAAGATTCCCATTTTATTCTAGTGAAGTCAGTTTAGAAAGAAGCAAACATTGTTGAGATTTACATGTGCGAAGTTTCTAAGTTGGATGGTGTTCCTAAAAACAATGTGTCTGATAGAGGTTCCAAGTTCACCTCGAAATTTTGGAAAGGGTTATTCAAGGGATTTGGAATAAATATGAATTTCAACACAATATATCATCTTGAGTTAGATGGCCAGACGGAGAGAGTGAATTGGGTGATTAAAGACATGTTGAGGATGTATGTGATGGATAAGCCATCGAAGTGGGAAGACTGCTTCAATTTGGTAGAGTTTTCTTTAAAAAAATGGGTATCAAGAATCTTTAAATATGATCCTATTTGAGACACTTTATGGTAGAAAGTGAAACACGTCATTGTGTTGGGACAACCTGACAGACCATGCAGTAGTTGGGTCATATTTTATCTGGAAAATGGAGGAAAATATAGTAAATATCAGGTATAATTTAAAGGTTTCCCAAGAAAGGAACAAAATTTGCACAAATAAAAGCAGGATCCACAGAGAATTTGAAGTGGGTGATCACATGTTTCTGAAAGTGAAGGCTAGGTGCAGTTCCCTGAAATTGGGAAAGTGTTATGAGTTAGCGGTGTGCTATTGCGGACCATTTGAAATCCTTGAGAGGATTGGTCATGTAGCTTGTATTCTTGTATTTTTTTCATCCTTATGCATTCATAATTTATTTTTTGCTTCATTTCTTAACAAGTATGTACCTGATGCTAATCATGTCATTGATTGGAATGTGATTCAAGTGGAGCCAGAAGGTGGATTTCAAGTGCCACTAATTTTCATATTGGATCGAAAATTCAAGAAGCTCCATAATCGATCCATGGAGTTGGTAAAGGTCCAATGGACCTAGTATGGTCCTGAAGACGCAACTTGGGAACATGATGATTTTATGCGAGAAACGTTTTCTCATATTTTTGAAAATGTTTGAAGTTTTGTATGTACATGTTTATATGATGCACTAAGGACAATGCATAAATAAAGGGGAGGGTATTATAGTGTCCATGATCAAGAACCCTTTGTAATTGTACATATATGATGGTGAGATGATTGGTATCAAGTGTAAATTTAATGTACATTTAGGTTGGTGAGCCAAGGACACCTATTTTTGGTGTTGTGTGCATTAGATTAAGTGCAGGGAGAATTGTTACAAAGACAACATGTGCACATTTTGTGTGTTACATGCACATAGGCAAGTGTGGACATTGCATTCTCTTGTGTTCACTTGGGTTAGTGCACGAGAATGAATGTTTATGTTTTGAGGCCAAAGAGCCTATATGATTATGAAGCTGGTGTGTCTGGATGAAGATATGCAAGTGTGCCTATCCATGTAAATATAATCATGTTTATTAATATAATATTGCATCATTGTGTGTTCACTGACTCAGATGAAAAAGAGATGGGAGGCCTACTCCACCGAAAAAAGGAAAAGGGGGTGAGACATAAGTATTAGGGAATATTTTATAATAATTTGGGGAAAAGTTTAATGTCATATATATTATTATTTTATCCCAAGCTCCCAAGGATAGGGAATGTGTCACCAAGTGTCTTAAAGTTGTTTTTGGAGGTGACAAGTGTCAAGTGGAAGGCATGCAATATATATTGTTTTCCTTAGTTTATTTTTGGGGGAGGATGATTATTATTTATGTAATAGTCTCTCATGAATAGAAGGGGGTCAGAATGTATGGAAAATATGATTATTACCTTATCTCCGCAGGGAAGCTTGTAGGGAGTTTTGGGGGGGTTGTATTCATAGAAATTGTCGAAATGGCAGGTTGACAGACCATGAGTAGTCTCTTTGGGTAAGAGACTAGTTGTTATGGATTGTTTTTCAGACCCATGGGAATACTCTCAAGGTGAGAATTTTGTTGAGAATTGTTCCTTGTTGCACTGGGAATTAGTTGCATAGCTCGAAGACTTCATGTCTGGCCTATTGCTAGTAACCGTGGAAAGGGAAGTGGGGAAGCCAAGGGACCGGAAAGAATGGAAAGGGAACACTACATTGGGTGTGACAGGTGCATGGGGAATGAGAGACTATGGGATAGTTGCAACAACAGGCACTTTGGACTAAGCAATTTTGTTGCGTTTAAGACCATAGTTGGTTGCTAGGACCCCTTTTTCCTTGGTGAAGTTGAGCCCCAATGCGGTGGTGACATTTTGCTAAAATATTATGAGAAACAACATCTATGGGTAGGAGGAACATCTGAGTCAAGGCCGTAGTTGGTGACTTTTATAAAAGATAAGTGTTCTTTATGTGCTTGTCTTTTTTATTGTGTGCATATTTTTCTATGTTTGACATGGGTTAATTCATGTATGTTGTTTCATATAAGTATTTGTTGTTATTTTGTTTAATGTTTCTTACACCTGTATGTATGGTTCTTATATCTTGTTTTGTAGTGGTGCATGAGTATGTCAGAGGATGATAGACTTCCCTGCTAAGAAAATATGGTAAGATTGGTTGTGAGTATTGCAAGAAAAGGATTTAGTGGTCGGGTGCGCATGATTGTAGCCTATGTGTATTAAGAGTCTAGAAATCATGTGTTTTTGGTTTAGGAATTAGACCTCGCACATAGTAGCAACAAAAGTGGTGCATGTCACCTAGGTGGTTGTGCACACAATTGTACTATGTGGTCAGTATG
>SNQJ01S0295106.1:7473-18062 GCA_010110895.2 Picea sitchensis | reverse complement strand
CGCTGCAGCAGGAAGAAAAGAATTGGCTCGGCAACCCTATGCTCACTTCTAGGACCCAAAGTATTGAAAAACCCTATTCCTAAACAAAATGGAGGCTAAGAGACAATAATGACACTTTCCAACGATGGTGGCAGAAACAAGGAATAACTACAGCTTTCTTTGATGGCGCCTCCAAGGGCAACCCTGGCAGAGCGGGCGCTGGAGGAATCATTTACTCCAATGAAGGGACAATGCTAGAAACCTTCAATTGGGGACTTGGACAGCGAACTAATAACCAAGCAGAAATCTTGAGTCTAATAAAAGTGTGCCAGATAGCCAAGGCAAGAGGCCATCGGAATCTACAAGTGTTCGGAGACTCCGAAATCCTGATCAAAATGATACATTCGGGAGGACAGTTCAATGATGTTGAATTAAATAAGAACTTGCAAAGACTAAGACATACTCTCCAGGACTTCACCTCCTTCCACTGCTACCATATACTTAGGGACTTAAACAAAGAAGTAGATGCTTTAGCCAATAAAGGTTGCCTCCTGGCCCAAGGAGATCTATGCATAAATGACGGAGATCCAATAAAAATCTGTATCCCATGAAAAGGACAGCAGCGTGTAAAAATAGTAGATGGTTGTGCTAGAACATATGCTGAAACACAGTGCTAGAACAGATGTTGAAACACAGTGCTGGAACATATGCTGAAATAGTGTTGTAATGTTGAAACACAGTGCTGGAACAAATGCTGAAACACAGTGCTAGAATAGATGCTGAAACGCAGTGCTGGAACAGATGCTGAGACACAGTGTTGGATCAGATGCTGAAACACAGTGCTGGAACAGATACTGAAACACAGTGCTGGAACATATGCTGAAACAGTGCTGTAATGTTGAAACACAGTGCTGGAACAGATGTTGAAACACAGTGCTGGAACAGATGCTGAAACACAGTGCTGGAACAGATGTCGAAACACAGTGCTGGATCAGATGCTGAAACACAGTGCTGGAACATATGTCGAAACAATGTTGTAATGCTGAAACACAGTGCTGGAACATATGCTGAAACAGTGCTGGAACATATGCTGAAACACCGCTGTAACAAATGCTGAAATAGTGCTGAGACATATGCTGAAACAGTGCTGAGTCTCATGCTGAAACAGTGACTGGAGTTTCGGCTCTTAAATTTAATCCAGTTCTTTTTAGAAGTCGTTCAGTTCACTAGTCTATAGCTATAGAAGTAGAATGGCTCAGGAAGTCAGACCCGAAGAAATTCGAGGCCATTTTGTAATCAGATCTGTGGTTAGTCCACCCCATTAATATAATCTATAACCGTTTCTGTTAAAAAAAAAAAAAAAAAACTTCTTTTAATTATTCCACTCATCCTTTCAATCAGGAATGGATGTGATATTGGAGAAATAGTCTATATACTCATCAAATAAGGGTTTCATTTCAAAAGGAAATTTCTTCATTTAATTATTCTGCTCATCCTTTCAACAAATCAACAAATTAGGAGTGGATGTGATATTGGAGAAATAGTATATATTAACTTTGTCTTTTTGCTTCACTGACACTCATATGATTATAAGACCCTAAAATCAACCCCTTTTTTCATTTAAAAGAAGAGAATTGTTAACTCTATACAATTTGGTGGTTTAAAAAATAAGGTTTTTATTTCTAGATGTTTGAAACTCAAAATGAATTGATATGTGTTTTCAAAGTTATAATTTTTTTTAAAAAATAAGAATTTTTACATTAATTTTATAAAATTATTAATAAAATAGTTTAAAAAAAATATTTTTAGACTTTTATATAAAAATATTAGTACAAATGTATGGGAGTAAGTTAAAAGGTGGACAAACATTCATTAGCTACGATTTGTTTTGGAAATCCTTTTTGTTTAACATACTTTCAACATAGTCATTATTACCATACACTTTCTAAAACTACTAGTTATCATTTCCATTAGTGATCATATACCACTGATATTATTTAACATGGCTCTGATGGATTTGTTGTTACCATGCTCCATTTACAAGTTTCTGAAAATTGCTAAGATGAAGGGCTTCCCACTATAAGCAAGGAAACAACCAAATGAAGCTCTTGGGGTGAGGCTCGGAAACAATGCAAAACCAATTTAAAAAAAAAAAAAATCAAAATTCAAATTTTGAGGGATAATATTGTTCATTTTTATTTATTAGAAAATTTTCACCCATCCTTGCACACATTACAAAAACTAAGGGTGTTAGGTACCCCCAATACCCAATTCTAAATTCCCCCAATATCTATATGTTTTTGATATATTAAAATACCATTTTTACCCATATATCATAGAAAATACACAACTTTCATTTTTAGGATTTTAAACCCTCAATATGAACTCACATAATATGATATCATTGAATTAATGAATCCCTTATAACTTACCCCTTAGTTCACTTATATTTTTTGCACCAATTTGACTTTCTTCTCCATGATTCTTCCTATGAATGTAGCAAATATTGGATGGGGCTAGTCATTATCATGATTATATAGTTAACGAGGTGGTTTTTCTCCCTTTCCCTAAAAATTGGGATGATAAGGTTAATGATTGGTCTCTAATAACAATTTTCTAACCATTTGATTCAATGCCTCCATGATATGTTTGATCATATTTATCACATTTTAAGTTTCATGTTTGTAACTTTCTATAATCTTTGCCTTCCTATGAGCTAGCATCTTCTTCTTTAAAAACATCCCTTGGGGTTTTCTCTTTAACTATTCTCAAAATCAGAAACTTTGAATAAAATGTCAAGATAAGCCAATTGTGTCTCTTCATGGGATAAATAAAATGTTATATATGTGCAATTTGCAACTCCCCTCCCCCGGTTAAAAAATCTATAAAATTCTATGAAATCATGTAGATAAGATCGTAGACATTTTTTCTTTTGGTAAGCTGCAACCACTCTAAACTAATAAAATGACCTACTAGAATAGACATTTCACTTCAAAATTCTAGATTTTGAGAATTCTTCGGTTTAATGGTGCCTTGTTTCCAAACCTAAGAGCATGAACTTCATTTGGAACTACGAGTAGCATGTTGACTTATAATTAAAAGCACTTCATCTTACTCAAAAATGTTATTAACTTCATATCACTTAGCTTTCCATTACTATGATGGGATATCTAGTTTGTACCATATAATAAAGACTGACATTGTACATGAGTGTATTATTGATGATAGACAATCTCTAATAGAAGGGATGAGTGTACATTTCACTATAGCCATAGTTTTATATATACATTGTATATATGATGAGTACTAAGGTCGGGGTGTCATTTAAATGTTATCTAAAACGTCCTCTAATTGGTTATAGACGAGTTGAGGAATCTATGTATTGTATGTAGGTACTTCCCCAACAAACTCTTACATGCATTCCATGATTCCTATGAGATCTAAGGCTAACACTTAGTAAATAGAAGATTTAATTTTCCATAGAGCTCTCCTTCTCTCTTCCCTTTTTGTGGAATCATATCCCCGTTCATATTGTTTGCAACCATATATATATATATATATATATATTCTAGCATTAATATTTGCATAACTTGAGTTTATCATGGAAAGCCTACCAAATTGTCCATAAAAGTATATATTTACATCATCTAATTCCCTAATAATCCATTAGTTGAGCATTATCCTTGAGCTTTGTACTAGAAACCCATACTAACATATTTACAATTTATATATAATCTAATTGATACATTCTAGGGGTAAACATTATGGTATCACATCCCCAAGTTGAAGGATCTTACATCAACACCTAGAATTGGATAAATTGGTTTCAACTAGAACTATGAAATAGATATATCAATAAAGCTAGTCACTGACTGCCCATTACACTATTAAATATGCGGAAATAATGGATATTTTGTTGAGTATTGAATATATCATTTTTAATCTTACAATGAGACTTTGGTTCAGAGGTACCCTTTGGAACTCTTATGGTAGAAGCTACGATCTTTCCTTTATTCAACATGATGTACTACGAGACTTGGATTTCTACTTGACTTAGCAGGAGCATCTAACTAATCGATGCAAACAGTTTATCATGCCTCATAAAGCTGATTCTAGTTGCAAAAATGCAAAATGTCCATTCGATGCTGAGATTGTTTCCTTCAACACAGGTTTGGTGCATACTTTTTTTCTACTCTCTTAGTTGATTATTTGTTTATTTTTAAAACTCGAGTTGTCTCACTTGAAGAAAAGCATACTAACTTTTATGCTCTACCTGCATATAATTTGTTTTAAATGTATTGATTGGTACATTATTGTATGTCAAGGTTCGATGGAGGAGAAGGATTGGTCTAAGATGGACTTTCCTCATCTTAAAATTTTATGTGAGTGAATATTTTCTTCCACCATTCATGCAGTCAACGCATAAACTAGAGGTTCTCTTCAGGGAGTTGTTTTATTCCCCGACAGAGTGAAAAAAGTATGTGGCCATTGCAATCAGAAAACATCGAAAATTGCACGAAAGTTATCACTGACGTTGCCTTACCAAGGAACCCACTTTTATCTTTTATAATAGTGATTGTTCTCTTCCTATGGTCAATGTTATATATATATATAAAGGGATGGAATTATTTGCTTTGGAAAAATGTTTACATCTGAGAGATTTATTTTAAAAGATTTGATAATCAATAAGTGTAGAAGTATTTTAAGAAATTTGATAATTGATCAAAATTAATATTATTTGGGAGACAAAATGTTTATCCATGTTACAACTCCCATTAATTCCGAGGAGCGCCTATCCACACAATAGTCCAATATGTATTGTGTGAACATATTGTAAACCTTGAAAAATAATATTTATCTGCTATAATATTGTTTCAGATAGTTCAGATATTTGTACTTTGTAGAATGAAGATGATCAGGGAGTTTTACAATGGTAGAAAACAACAGTGAACACGAAAAAACACACGTTTATTGCAGAGTTCCCTATTGGTGAGGACTCATACGATGCTTGTGTGGATGAATACATATCTAAAAAGCTTAGAAGGATCCTCATTTTCCATAATGGTGTGCTAGAAGCGTTTTAATCTCTAAATCGCACAACAAAGAAAACTTATAAAAACCTTTCACAGAATTCCTTGTTTTAATCGTCAGATCGTTGATCATGTATAGATCAACGGTCCTTAACAAGCAAATCCTAGATACAGTGCAGTTGGAACGTTGGATCGAGATCGGGATTAATATCTACATTGTAGATATATTCGTAGAAGTAATCTAAGCAAAGTTTACTTCCAAATTTATTTGCGAAAAGGAAACCGAAGTGGTATTCCTTTGCCACGCATCAATGTGACGTTTTATCGCATTTGGCCACGACGGATTTTAAAACCACTTTAACAATCACGATAAGATTAGGACTGTTGATACTTAATCTTTCGGATCTGCTTCCATCCAATAGATTGTTTTTTCCTATGGGTTTAGCAAGGTGTTAAGCACCTTAGACCAAGGGCTTAGTAGTGTAACTCTGTGCAAGAGTATTTGAAAAAAAAATTATTTTGGATGAGGTTTTATTGTAATAAAGGATTGATATGCAATGCCTTTGTTTACAAAATTAGTAATTCTACTTAGCCAATGAATCTATGAAGGGTCAAAGGAGATCCAAGGAGGAATAACAAATCTACAGATTTGGGGAGAAGATAAATTGGTCCATCTAGGCCATCAGCATGTAGAAATTTAATGACAAAATCAACAAGCTAATATTTTGTCATACACTTAGCAACCTAGAGATCATTGTCTTGTATGAACTCTGAAATGTCTAAACTCACATTCAGAAATTACCATAAGCATAAATACACATTGCTAAGTAATTATGCAGCGGAATAAACACAATGAACATCATTCATCCAACCATGAATAACTCAGAAATTTAGGCAAATTCCATCGAAAACCCCAATGTGGGGAAACCGAATGAGAGAGAGAGATTCTATTAGCTTCAGGAAATATTTGTCAGCAACAACATTACATTTACAGCAAGAGAAACAACTTACAACACCAAACTGTCCCAAAATCTACCTAGATTTTCATGCACAGAAAATCCATATAGTTGTATGAATTTTCCCTTTCCATCACCTCCAAATCTGTGCCAATATATTGTACAGAAAACAACAGATTGTTGACTTCTTCACCAACAAAAAATACTAACAAAGCCTCGAAATCCGTGCAACAAAGCTACCTCAATTTGCATGCCCTCCTTATTGTTGTACGGATTGTACAGATCCATATAGTACGACCTCTCTAACAAAAAAAAATTCCAGCACCTTTACACAAAAAAATCCCTTGGGATTTGTACCCAATCTCTCTTGGGAAATGCACCCTCCTTGCTGCTTACCTTCCTCTCCAAGCTCTCCTAAAAAATTCTCTCAAACTCCTCCTCTCAAATGTTTCTTGCACACTACCCAATGCATTCTTTTATAAAATATGAAGATGACCTTTTACCTCTCAAGTGTTTTTTCACCTTCCCCAACCCTAAATCCAAAGGCCAAGATCTAATCATGTGTTTACAAATCAAGGGCCATGATTCATTCCCTCCAAAATAAATCACTTAAAATATTAAAGTACATTTCACTTTATTACATAAGTGCACTTTATGAAATAAAGTCACTTTAATATTAGAAGGTACATGATCCAAGTGGATATCGGTGGCCACCCACCTTTTCCAACTAGCTCACAATTTTTTGGGGGGAATTTTGGTAATTTACTATTTTTAACAGTTTTTAACTTCCGGGGCCATTTTGAGGGCCTAAATGAAGGTTTTTCGGGATCGAGCTTCTCAAAGATGGTCGAAATCTCTCATTGGGCCCCCAAAATAAATTTCCTCAACGATACCTTTCCAACAAGCTATCGTACACCCCAAACGGAGATCGTATGCCAAAGTTACGCCCCCGAGAAGTTGATACACCAAAATACCCAAAACGGGGTCCACAAAACTGTTGGCTTTTCATCTTCCGGGGTTAGGGTTTTGGATTTTATTTATGATAAAAAGTTCTTTGGAGCCTCATTGTAAAATCATCTTCTTGTGAATGTGAGTTGCGAACACATCTCTTCTAAGAGATAAGCTACCACCACTCTAGCAAGTCTTTCACTCTATATTTTTACAGTCTTTGTACATTTTCGCTCATTAATAGAAAATTGTGTATTACTCTATCTTTGTGTTTATAGTTGCATCTCCGATACATTTCTATTATATTATTGGATATCTGAGATATCACTATACAATTCTTTATTATTTCTCCGCTCTCATTTCATGCCGAAAATAATCTGGATCAATGGTATCAGAGCAAGCTGCTCTTGATCGTTTTTCAATGCATGTCCCCAACGAGGTCCGAGTATAGCAAGTTGGGTCTCGATCTTGTATCTCTTGAATTAAATCACTCTCGCACGTCCAGGAAACCCTCCATGGCTGAAGAAAATAAAAACAACAGAGCAGATGATTCTATTAATATGTTGCTTGAGCAAGCTCTCACGCGACAGAGGGACGAAATGATGGAGAATTTTTCCCACATCCTTCAACGCCTGTTGATAACAATAGGCACGTCTTCATCAAGTGGCCACTTTGGAAGTACCTTGCCTTTCAAGGTACAAGTTAATTTTGATATACCCATATTTGAAGGACAGATAGATGCAGATGCCTTAGAAAAATGGTTAAATACGCTAGAAGGTTATTTCTTTGTTCATAATTTCTCTAATAGGGAAAAGATCACCTTCACACTCCTTAAGGCTCTCCCCCATGTCAAACATTGGTGGGAAACTTATTGGGAGAAAAGTTCCACAAAGGAGTCTGGAATATATGGGATCGAGCCCACTTGGGATTTTTTTGTGGATGCGGTAAAGGAACAGTATTACCCTGTTGGAAACTATTAGGACCGGTACATGAGATGGACCACATTGCGGCAAGAAAGGGGCCAAGCAGTTCCGGAGTTCACCAATACCTTCCATACCTTGCGCCCCAAGCTGAGTATTAAAGACTCTGAATGACATTTGGTTCTGAATTACTAAGGGGCTCTGCACAGATACATCCAAACTGAAATGGATTTTCTAGACATCTCATCACTTGGTTCTGCTTATCGATATGTTGTTAAAATCAAGCAGAAGTTTAAGAAATAGAACAAATGGGAGTTCGGGTCTACAAATCCGCAACAACCAAAGTATGATAAAGATAACCCTAACAAATAGCATCCCGAAAACCAGTCCAAGCCATAGGAAAAGAAAAGTCACAGAAAGACGAAGGACACTGGAAAATGGTGTGATTTCAAAAAAATCCCCCAGCACAACACCGATGAATCTCGCTCAAAAAATCAATTGGTGGTCGAGATAAAAGATAAGGAGCCGAACCCTGATTTAGAAATTGATTATGAAAATATTGATAGAAGACAGATCATCGACGCAGACCCCACTACTATTGTCGCAACCACAACAATTAAACCAGAAGAACCAACATATTATGAAGAGGGGGAGCACCATTTTCATTCACAGATGTGGGTGAAGGGAACCCCATTGCATTTTATTGTTGATAGAAGAAGCCAGAAGAACCTCATCTAAGTATAGGTCGTCAAATATTTGGGATTGTTGACAACACCACACTTGTAGCCACACAACATCGGGTGGCTTCACTAGGGACGAGATCTTCGTGTCAGCCAGTAGATCTCCGTGTTAGCCAGGAGTGTTTATTTTCATACGGTATCCAACCCTTAAATGACAAGGTATTATGTGATGTTCCCCCGTGGATGTTTGTGATGTTCTCTTGGGCCAACCATATATGTGGAAGCACCATGTTATTTATGAGTCTCGACCTCGTAGTGTCATTGTTACTCTTGGGGGTCATCTCTACAGGATACCATAGGAAATTTAGACTACTGTCCCACCTAAACAATGCCACAAGGTAGTATCTCATACTACAAAATTCATCTTCTTCACAGTCTGTTCAAAGCGTGAACAAAAGAACACCACTGCAGCCTCAATCCAAGCACCTTCTATCCAACAGAAGCAGGTCAACAAGATTGCAGCAAAGTGTAAATATTCCATGTGCACATAGGCATCTCATGTAGCCAGACTAGTTAAAAAGGGCCAACCCTTCCAGCCACATGTTCATGACAACCTTCAACAAGCTAAGTAGCGCAACTTCTCCAACAAGGCAAGCAACTCATCAAGATGTAGATTCAACAAACGTTTTTCCCTCTCCCCTGAGCACTCAACGTAATGGAGAAAATTGCTTCCTAAGGAGGGATGATTGATCCAGGTGGATATCGGTGACCACCCACATTTTTCAACTGACTCAAAACAATTTTCTGGCAATTTTGGTAATTTACTATTTTTAGTAGTTTTTAACTTCCGAGGCCATTTTGAGGGCCTAAATAAAGGTTTTTCGGGATAGAGCTTCTTAGAGATGCAAGAAGGCTTTAATTGACACCCCAAAATTAATCTCCTCGGCGATACCTTTCTAAATAGCTATCGTGCGCCCCAAACGGAGATCGTATGCCAAAGTTACACCCTCGGGAAGTTGATACACCAAACTACCCAAAACGGGGTCCACAAAACTGTTGGCTTTTCATCTTTCGGGGTTAGGGTTTTGGATTTTATTTATGATAAAAATTCCTTTGGAGCCTCATTGTAAAATCATCTTCTTGCGAATGTGAGTAGCGGATACATCTATTCTCAGATATAAGCTCCACCATTCTAGTGAGTCTTTCACTCTGTATTTTTACAGTCTTTGTACATTTTTGCTCATTAATAGAAAATTGTGTATTACTGTATCTTTTTTTTTATGGTTGCATCTCTGATACATTTATATTATATTATTGGATATCTGAGATATCTCCGTACATTGCTTTATTATATCTCCGCTCTCATTTGGTGCCGAAAATAATCTGGATCAGTGGTATCAGAGCAGGCTGCTCTTGATCGTTTTTCACTGCATGTCCCTGATGAGGTAAGAGTATAACAAGTTGGGTCTCGAGCTTGTCTCTCTTAAAGACAATCGCTCTGGAATGTCCAAGAAACCCTCCATGGCGGAAAAAAAGAAAAACGACAAAGCAGACGATTCTATTAATCTGTTGCTTGAGCAAGCTCTCACGCGACGAAGGGACAAAATGATGGAGAATTTTTCCCACATCCTTCAATGTCTGTCGATAACAATAGCCACCACTTTGGAAGTACCTCTCCTTTCAAGGTACAAGTTAATTTTGATATCCCCATATTTGAAGGACAGATAAATGCGGATACCTTAGAAAAATGGTTAAATCTGCTAGGAGGTCATTTCTTTGTTCATAATTCCTCCAACGGGGAAAAGATCACCTTCACACTCCTTAAGGCTTTTCGTCATGTCAAACATTGGTGGGAAACTTACTGGGAGAAAATTTCCACAAAGGAGTCTAGAATATATGAGGTTGAGCCCACTTGGGATTTTTTTGTGGATGCGGTAAAGGAACAGTATTACCCTATTAGCAACTATGAGGACTAGTACATGAGATGGACCACACTACGACAATAAAGGGGCCAAGCATTTCTAGAGTTCACCAATACCTTGCGCACCAAGTTGGGTACCGAAGACTCCAAACAAC
>SNQJ01S0295104.1:0-10590 GCA_010110895.2 Picea sitchensis | reverse complement strand
GAACTGAATCAATAGTAAGAACGCCTTATCATATGTGGAACCCTGAGTTATAGGATTGTAAAATGCAACTGAAAGAGTTTTTGGACCTAGGACTTACACGTCCAAGTGTGTCACCTTGGGGTGCATCGATTATTTTCATACAAAATAAGGATGGGTCATGGAGACTCTGCATTGACTACCGTCAATTGAATAAGGAAATGATCAAGGACCAGTATCTGTTGCCAAGAATAAATGATTTTTTTGATCAAATGAAAAGCGTGACGATCGTTTTGAAGATCGACTTCAGATCAGTATATCACCAGTTTCAGATCAAGGAGGAAGGCATTCCTAAGGCCGAATTCTAGACGAGGTTGGGACATTATGAGTTTACCGTTATACCATTGGCACTGACAAATTTCCCATGGTTATTCATGATCTTGATGAATTGGGTGTTCCATGAATACTTGGAAAAGTTTTTTCAATTATTCATTAACGACATTTGATATATTCTCGAACGATGAAATAACTTGAAGAAATTTTGCGCTTGGTACTCCAGTGTTTATGAGAGAAACAATTATATGGGAAACTGTCAAAATGCTCTATTATAAACTGAGGATTCATTATTTAGGTCATGTTATTTTCGATGGAGGTATCACTATGGATCCAATGAGGGTAGAGTATTTTGTGGGATGTCCTGCGCCGACGAACATACCAGAAGTACGTAGCTTCATGGGATTAGTGGGATATTATCGACGGTTCATCAAAGGTTTTTCAAAGATAGAAAGTCTGATCATGGAATCGTAGAAGGAAAACAATAAGTTTTATGGACCAAGAAGTGCGCGGAAGCATTTCGAAGGGTCAACAAGATGTTGATGACAACGTCGATACTGAAGGTCCCCGACTTGGACATATATTTCTTGGCATGCGTAGATGCATCCAAGAAAGGCTTAGGCAGAGTCTTGATGCAAGATGATTGGTTGATCGCTTACATCTCAAGGAAGTTAAGAAAGAAGGAGGAGAACTACGTGATGCATGATTGGGAAATATTGGCCATTGTGTATGCCCTGAGAGGTGGAGAGACTACCACATTGGACAAAATTTTGCACTGAAACTAGACTACTATGGGTTGTTGCACTTTTTACACAAAGTCTCTTGAACCCGTGACAAGGGAATTGGTCAAAACTGCTTACAGAGTATGATTCAAGACTAGCTACATAAAAGGAACTGTGAACAAAGTGGCATGTGCATTGAGTTAGAGACCATGCATGTTCTCGATGATACCTCTCCAGAGAGATATTCGTTAAAATATTATAACTACAATGCGACGACGACTGGTGTAAATAGGTTAGGTAAAGAATCGGACAAGACACCATGTTGGTACCAAAATTTGTTGGATTTACTGTTGACAACGACAGATTAATGAGATATAATAATTGGATTTACATACCACATAACTATGAGTTGAGAGGTTTGATCTTAAATGAATCTCTTAGAGAAGTATACATGTCTCATACAGGAGTCGCGAAGATGAGGGAAGACCTTAAGCCCTTATTATTCTGGAAAGGAATGAAGGCGAACATAATAAACTATGTGGGGAGATGTCTAGAATGTCAGCAAGTGAAAGATGAACATAGACATCTGGAAGGATTACTAAAACCACATGTTATTCCAGAATCAAAATGGGAGGTCATTTCGATGGACTTCATTTTGGTATTTTTGTTGATGGCAAGGAGGCACAAATCGATTTTCGTGGCAATTGACACTCTAACAAAAAGTGCACATTTTATTCCTATGTGTACGATGTATCAGGCGCTAGACATAGTTAGATTTTTTATCAACAATATTGTGAGATTGCATGGAATTCCTAAGGGGATCATATATGATCGAGGATTGGTAGTTACAAAACGATTTTGGACTAGTTTTCAAGAGGCCTTGGGAACCCAACTTAACTTTAGTATCGCGTATCACCCTGAGATAGACGGGCAGAAAAAAATAACAAACCAAATTTTGGGAAGATTTGTGGCATATGAATGTAATGGACCAATAGAAACATTGGGAAGAGTCCTTGCCACTGGTATAGTTGGAATACGAAATCAACTATCAAGGTACCATTAATATGGAATCTTTGAGTTTCCTTAGGGGCGGCCATGTCAGGTGCCTTTGAGCTCGGATCGACTTGAGGATAGGGTCTTGGTAGGACCAGAAGCGATCCAAGTAAGGGAAGAAAAAAATACGAATGATAATAAATATGGATGGAAGAAGCGCAAGATCAAAAGAAGATTTATACTGAGGAGTATTGCATTGACCATAATTATGAAGTTGGCCTATCAGCTAGTCATGCCTCATTCCTTGAGTAATTGCACATTGTTTATATTGTATCTTTTTATGACATTATGTTATTAATCCTACACAATTGATTGACATGAGATCTTTGCAGGTGTCAGACGAGGGCGCTCTCACGGCATATCCCATCCGCTTTCTATTACCTCACATTCGACAACTATGGTGTAGAACATTCAATCAGATCAAGGTCCAGTGGGACCATTATATTCCACACTCATCTACATGGGAGAACACGTATGATGTGCACCAACAATTCCATTTTTTTGGGTAGTTAGACATTTAGATCTTGTCAGATACTTTATTCACTTCACTTTATACTGTGAAACTTCAGGACAAATTTTAAAACAAGAGGGGGTGTATGTAACATCTCTCTCTTTTGTGTGCATTATTTAACTTATTCTTTGAGGACACATGTGTACAATTGATCTGGTTCATTATATGATTTCCTACTTCGCTTATGGATTATGATGATGAGATTTTGTATTATGATGTTATGTTATGTTCTCTATGTATAGACATGTGCTATTGACTAGTTTCTCCTGAGTGTGCAGGACACTTTTCAGATTGAGGATGTCAATGGAATCGGTGGACCTCCTTGGACTCTAGATTGAGTCAAGGAGTGGACTGTATATGGTTTGGGTATTTATGTTTACGCATGTGTGACATATGATCAAGTATATTATGATGTTGTTTATGGATCGCTAAAATGTTTCGTTGATGGATGTAGGCTTATGATTGCTTGCTAATCAGGCTCACATTAGGAGTAAAAGGGCCATGCATGACAACCAAAGATATTGAGGGAGAGGTGTGGTAGCATGATCCTTGATTGAGACTTTTCCAAACATTTTTCTTAATTTTTTCAAATCTCCTGGGCTCACCGACATAGGTAGTTTCAGTGGAGTAAACGTTTCCCTAGTTGATATAACTAGTATAGGTGAGTTCAAGTTTTCTTCACCAGTACATGAGTTTGGGAAACACATAGAATGTTTTTGATAATTCTTGGTGTATGGGCACCTGATCAATTTTATAACAGCACTAATACACCGACATCAAACCCACCATCATTGTTGAGACATGAATTGAACCGACACTTATAAAATTTTCTGAAAGAGTTGTTGTATTGACACTCGATCAATGTTAGAGCATCGATACACCATCATGAATTGATGCAAAAACATTAGCATCCATAAATATTTGAATGCCATTATGTATAAAGTAGTCCCTACTAACAAGTTTTTAAGTACCTATCCCATGTATCGATGTCAAACTTTGTTTCACCTATGATAAAACCAATTGCAATCACCCCTTATAGGCCGATAAAATCGAAAACAATCATTATATTTTCGTGTATACATGTGAATTTTATTCACGCCAAAAGCATGTTTCACACACATTCCAATGCTTTTGGCACTAAATTCATGGTGAAGGCTATACATCTCAAGATGGATAAAACACTTCACACCAGTTTCCACTAGAGCACCCAAAGCATAATTAAACTCGAGAACAAATACTATAGAGAACACATGTCCTCATATCCTATGTTTCACAACTACACTTATAGGTAAGTGCACTCAGAAATCCATTCCCCTTCGCTTGTTTCGATTCGTTCCTACTTTAGGTTTTGTTTTGGTTGCATATTTTTAAATGAATGTAGGAAAGTGGTTTATCCCTAAATCTGTCGCACCTGACCTTTCCCCCATGCCTTTTGTTTCCTCAATCGACTTTGTTCCCTAACCCTTCCCCCAATATCCACTATGTTTTCCCCCTTATTCATGCCCTAACCCTTTGGTCCTGTCATGGGAAGTCAAAAAATTCAAACCCTTCTCCAACCCTCGTTGTGGCTCTCCCATTTCCCTCTGTGCTAACCCTTGGCCCTAGTAGTTATGGATACATTTGGTGGCCAAGGAAACCTCAAGAAATCCTTCATGCATCCACCTAAAACCACCATAACCACAGGCCACTATATTTCATTCTAGCATTCAAATCCTTGACCAATTTTTTTTCTAGGTTTAAGGGTGTGGAACAAATTCCATCGACATGATTAGTTTCAGTCCTCCATTGATTCAATTGAAAAAAACTTAACCACAAGGAAAATACCAACAATTTCTGTGACTGATATTTTTCGAGTACCGATATGGGCCTCATGTAGCGGAAAATATCATATATCCCACACCATCATGGCCCTACCTTCATCGGAAATGATCATGTGATGGATGTTGATATGGCCACTACACCTTTGTCGACATGAATCAAAATTTGAGCACCAACATGTTCTTTTCCTCATTAGTGTCGATCAAAATATAGGCATCGATATTTTCCCTTCCTTTCCAGTGACAATCATTACGCTGAAAGGAGTATACCTATTGGAGATGGGCACAATTAATCACCTTTTAAACTAAAATTCTAATATGATGGTTAACAATTGAAAATGCTGGAATATTCTTAGTTGTCCTCCCAAATCAATGAATGTGATTTACTCTTCATAACTTCCTTGTATTTTTTAATACATCAGTTAACTTGTTTACTTTTTAACATTTACCTAATCATATTAAGAAATTACTGTACCACAGTATGATTGCCACTTTTAACTGATTAACCTTTGGAATTAACACATTTAAGATTAACTTTTGGATTTCCTCAGCTCTATTCAATTCACCAGAATGCTGTCTGTCCAGAGAAATTTTGGTGTTCACCAGCCGCAACACCAACCACTTTGCAGCTGTGCTAGTTTTATGGATTTTGATACAGTTTAACCTACCCCCCATTAACAACAATCTTTAGTTTGGAAGCAATATAACTCGAAGTATCGATGAGTGATATTTTTCCCACCAATGACATTTCTCTCCATATCAGTGAATATGAGTACTTTAGTGTCGATGCAGGTGTGTATCAACAAAATGAATATGAGGACTTTAGTGTCAAGTGTCTATATAGGTGTCTATCAGTGCACAAATGGCTAAGTCACTTATTCCACTTAAAAGGCTTTAAAACTTCCCAGAAAGAGAAGGGAATCCCTCTCTTTCTAATTCTTTTCCCTTTTCAAGGGAATGAACATCTAATGCATCTTTCCATTACTATATTTTATTAAATTCAAATGATAAATATGTGTTTTTCATATTTGACCATGTCTCCTTTCAAAGGATTTCAAAACCCCCACAAAGCCCCTCACGAAGAGGTCTCTACAAGAAGAAGTATTCAAGAAGAAGATGACGATACCCTAGGACCTGTGTACAATGAAACCAAAGGTGTTATTGACATAGATACTTCACTCAAGTGGGGTGAAGTGTACCAAATATTTAATAACCATACCTTCCCCTAGATGGTAGAATATGTCACCGATCTCCAGACATTTAGAAATATCAAGAAATTCAAGTTATACAAGGTGGAATCAAATGCAATAGTGTTTCCCTGTACAAAGACTATTTCATGGATTGTAAGGAATTCTGATTTAGAAACCAGATATATTCTAAATGTCAAAGACCACCCAATAACCCCCTTTAAAGCTTCAACAATTGCTTCATGTTACATCTTGGAAGTTGTGGAGAAATAACTTGATGAGAAGCTTATAAATAATTTCACAAACAAGCAAAAGAAACTTCTAAATTGTTGGTACAAACCCAACAAAGTATTGAAATCAAGGTCATCAAGTGAGTATCCCACCAACCTTCTTAAAACACCATATCAATATGCACTGGACATGGTCAGTAGACTATATGAGGAGCATGATGCTCAAAGGTTCTTGATAACCTGGGTTCCCCTTATTTACTATGTTGCATATTTCAGGTCAAACTTCAATTGGGCTAACATTCTATCGTCATCTTTGGAAGAATCTCTCAAAACAGCTAATAACATTGTTCCTGGGGAATTCCCATGTTTTCACATGTCCTCATATCTACTAGACATGATTTAAAAATGCCACACATTTCCACAAATGGGTTGGGCATGTAATCCTAGTGATCCCCTGATCCTTATATACTACAAGGTATTGTGGGACCACAAGTATCAAATTGTGTATCATAAAATCTACAACCACTTCTTGGATCCATTGTTCGAACTTATATTTAACTCTTCTGCACCATGCATGACTGATAAATCATAGGATATAGCAAAGAGGATAGGGAACATGTACCTCCTAGAGTATGCAATGTACCTCCAGATATAGAGATCCATGAAGGCCCCACACTTCCTCCCAAAGTTCATTCCATACAAGATGGTGCTACAAGAAATATCCTACCAAACCATTGTGCATGGAGTTGGCGCAACACTATACATAAATAAAAAGGTTGTTTGGCCTACTCTTCTCATGTGAGTTGGGTCATACTTGTTCGAAGATGTCAAGGAGGCCCAGGACGAAGTAAAGAAATTTTTATTTTTCCACTTCGGAGAGGAAATATTCTAGAGGCATGATCCTATGGACATGGTAAAAAAACATTGCATTAACCATAAGTACATGTGGGAATATAAAACTGACATTTGAAATAATTGGAAATTCATCGTCATGCAAGGAAATACCACGACATCGTATTCATAATAAGGGGAAATACACTGGGTAGGATAGCATATGAACAACGAGTTCAAAATCCTAGAAGAAGGAAAAAGAAGAAGAAATAATGACAACAACAACCTCTGAAGTAGTAGAAACATTAGAGGAAGAGAGAAAGAGTAAATTAGCATAAGATGTCGAGTTAGAGGAAGAACAAATAAATAAAGATAAAGAATAAATAAATAACAACACATCATCCATGGACACGAACATCTCAGGATCATTGACTAAAGTCCCACTCATGGGTGGATACTTTCCACTAGGTGAACTTTCACTGATATTGTTCACACCCTCCAATGCTCACAAGAGTTCCAATATGATCAGGGGATCAAATTTTGCTCAAAATTTCAAAGTACCTGGAATCACTTCAAACTGGATGGGAGCGTAGGCCTCATCGTTGTGAACCCAATGCAACTCGTTTTGTCTCAAACGGACGTTAGGAGCGAGAGATATTGCGATCTGTTCATAAAGTCAAACAGGCAAAAAAAATGATGCTAACTGTACAGTCCGTACAGTCCATACAATTTGACGTGGAAGGGCCATACGATCGTATGATGATGTGGCAGGTGATGATATGGCAGATTTTGATTGGCAAATGTGGTCGAACCAGGAAGCGACACGTGGCATTTTGTTGGTCAATGGTAAAGTGCCATGTGGCCCAGTCATGGGCTGCCACGTGGCACCCCTTTATTGGTTTATGGGTTGTTATGTAAAATTATTGGAGTCCATGGGGTTCGACCCCCAGACCTCCCCCACCACATAGCGCCTTTGGAACGACCGTCCGACCAACGAACCACTGGATGTGCCTTGTAATGTATACGTGTTTATATTTATTTGAATTCAATGTATGAGACCATTGGCACGGGGTCAGGCCGGGGCTTAGCCCTGGCCCGCGGTCATTTGTTCTTTTGTATATGCCCATACCATATATACTATGCACATAACGGTTGGCGCGGGGTTTCAATACATGGCCCGTGGTTTTATTTCAATGCATATGACCATATTATAACATATATGCGCGGGCGTTGGTACAACAGTTTGGAACCCCCGGTCGTATGCCTTTATTCCATGTGACCATAACTGGAGCACGGGGGGATTTAAACAGTTGTAACGGTTCTAAGTCCTTTTTGCCAATACGCGCGGTCCTATGACCGATATGCCCAGGTGCTAGGCGATTAGGGGCTGGCATACCCATAACCATCCTACAGTTTGCACCGTTGGCACGGTTGCACCCGGTGCTGGGTTTTTACGCTATATATTGCGTGTGTGCCAGGTTCATTTGGAAAGGGTGTGTTTTGTAGATGCAAAGACAACAAGCTTGAAGGGGGGACTTCCAGGAGGCCTAACTTCTTCATTTTTCGACCGATTGAGGTGCCGAAAGAGCCCAGACAGGGGTTTTGGGACGCTCTGAAGCCATTGGAGGAGTCGATTTTTCAGTTTGAGAATTGTAAGACATGTTTTTGATCACTTTTGAGAAATTACTAATAATGATCCATTGGAAGTTGGACCAGGAGATGTAGCCCAAGAGAGGGGTGAACTTCTTTATCAATTGTTGTGTTTATGTGCTTATGTTCATTGATTATGCTGCTGTCTATGTGTATTTTTCATGAGTAATCCCTTAATCTATTTGTTGAAAACTGATCCATTTGCTTTAAACACATAACATTTACATTGTAATAATTTCAAGTATTTCAAGTCTTCTTCACTTTTAGATCAAGTTGGTATCAGAGCCAGGTTTTTGAAGACTTTATTGTTTGCAAGTTTTTTTTTTGATGATCACAAGGTTGAAACTCACAAGAGGAGAAGGTCAACTTGTGGAGCCAAGTTCTCATCCGACAAGGAGGAAGCATATACCATCACCGCAAGTTTCATGCAAAGACAACAAGCTTGAAGGGGACTTCCAGGAGGCCTAAACTCTTCATTTTTCGACCGAATCGAGGCCGAAAGAGCCCGCATGTGGGTTTTGGGACGCCTCAAGCCATTGGAGCAGATTTGCACTTGAGAATTGTAAGACATTATTTTGAGCACTTTTGAGCAATTAATAATAATGATCCATTGACCAGAGATGTAGCCAAGAGAGGGTGAACTTTATCAAATTGTTGTGTTTGGCGGTAGTTTATGTTCATTGATTTCGTGTTGTTAATTCATGTGTATTTTCATGAGAATCTCCTTAATCTATGTGTTGCAAAACTGATCCATTTGTTTTAAACACATAAAATTTACATTACAATAATTTGCCATTTCAATTTTTCTTCAATTTTTAGATCAAGTTTGGTATTAGAGCCAAGTTTTTGAAGACTTGATTGTTTGCAAGTTTTGTTTCGATGACTCAAGGCTGAAACTCACAAGAGGAGAAGGTCAACTCAGGAGCCAAGTTCTCATCCCATACGATGGGTATTTACATATACCATCACCGCAAGTTTAGGGAGGCATTCACCAAGTATGGTCATGCGTAAAGTCATGAACGGTTCCCGGCAGAAAATGAAGATCTCATAGAGGATGTCATGGAGTTGAGAGTTATGATGAAGATCTTGATGGAAAAGGAACATATTGTCGCAAGGTGAAGGTCTTTCCAACCCCAAAATGCATAAGGGGAGGCAGACAAAACTCCAAACGAAATGGAGGGAATGGTGGGCCCACCACCCTCCATCTTCTTCTTCTTCACCACCAAGACTCTTCCCGACTCCCCTAAAGGGGCATGGTAAAAATCCTTCACAAATTCCTTCATTAAAGCTTGATATAAAATTTGAATCTACAACATATACCGGAGAAGTTAATGCTGAGGAAGGATAATTGATACGGCCAACTGAAGTATATTTTAGAATACAAAAGATTTAAGATGATGAAACTAAAATTCAGCTTTCTTCATTAAAATTTCGGATAGGCAACACTTATTTGGTGGGAATCTAAGACTTAGGAGGATATGAAAAGCATGGTAAAATTTTGATTTCTTGGAATGATTTCATTATCAAGAATTAAAAACAATTTCATCCACTGGCATATAAACAAAGGCAACTATGGAGAATGGAAAAATTTTAGGACAAGCTAAGGATGAAAGGCAAAATATTTACCTCGTTACTCAGGAATTTAGGAGAAGAGCTTTGGTTTTGGGAGTAGATTTGTCTTCTCAGGAAACTTTGCTCAAATATATTGGAGCTTTACATAGTTATTTGAGACATACTATACTCATGTTTAATCCTTCGAATCTACATGAATTTTTTGTACAGGCTACTCATTTGGAAGCAAGAGGAAGGAACGACACTCATGAGGGTAACAAGAAGACATTCAACCATGGAGACAAGGGAAAGAAGAAGTTCAAGGGCAATGGGAGGAAGAATGTTGCTGCGAAGAAAGAAGGAGAAAAGTTCACATGTAAACATTGTTCAAAAGATGGCCATGATGAAGACCATTCTTGGAAGCTTCATCCTGAAAGAAGACCCAAAAAGTTTGGCAACAACAACAAAGGGAAGTCGAAGACTATTGTGACTGTTCAACATGATTTAGGTTTGGATTCGGGTGATGAGACAAAGATCACATCCATGGGTTACCAAGGTAATGGTTCAATTGCAAGTACTATCTCTTCAAGTAATACTAATGTCAATGTAACTCAACAAGAGAAAACGAGAATTGAACTTTTTCATATAAGGGTTGTTTCAAAGCATACTAAGATAGACACGTTATTTGATACTGGATCTCAAGCAAACGTTATTTCTGAAGAAACTGTT
>SNQJ01S0295102.1:0-10590 GCA_010110895.2 Picea sitchensis | reverse complement strand
ACATTGACAATCATTTTTTATGTAGTTGTTTTATTTTAGGGTGAAACCTATATATTTCATACCATCATTATTGATCTTGGCTCATGTGCTAAGAATTATTGAGATGGGTCGATTCTCATTTTCCATCATTCCCCAAGTATATAGAGAATATTTATCTATGTTTACTTGCATAGTTGTAGAAGTGAAAAAGGATTAGAGGATATCCTTAATATTTTCTATGCACGATGTTATCACACTAAGTCGTCTTGGGTCTTTTAGCTTGTTTTTATCATTTTTAAAAGCCTTAAATTCTTATTTTTTATTTAAAACAAATTTCTCATCCCTTTAATGATATGTTTGATAGGACTCCTTTGGATGACTAAACCTTTGAGTCATAGCTCATGTGTTGATCCTCAATTCAAGTTTTGGTCCTTAAACCCTTTTAAGCTCACGCTCTATTCTTTATGTCCCCTCTCGTGATTCATCCCTAGGTTGATACCTCCCATGACCAGGCTAATGTGACACACCTCTCTCCTCACTCATGACCTCGCATGCATACCTAATCATCCCCACTCACCTGTCCAATCACTTTTTTTGATTTGGAGAGCGCTACCCACTCAGCAGGCATTTTCGTAGCGCTTGTCACATTTATCATTCATCCACTCCAAGTCATGATTGCCATGTCTGATACCTTAACTCTTGTTTTCAGTGCCAGAAGTCGGTTGAAATGCTTTCAAAAAATATTGCATTTATGATCCTTGGTAATGGTTTCTAAATTTGAAACGTTCAATAGTGAGGCACTGCGTAAGTTTGCAAGTTCAGATCGGGCGATTGCATCTCAACTAAATCTGAGGCTGTGAGAGATTTCAGGGCCTAGGTTTCCCCAATATCATCCTAAGATCGCGCTGAGGATCTCAACAAATGTCGACTTCACAGGTATCTTGTGAAACCTCCTTCGCATATTAATATTCATAGGATATTTGTGCTCGAGTTTCGGTTTGTTAAGCTTGCAGGGTAGTATGGGAGCCATATTTTCATTCCTGTAAACATCATCGCTCGTATCCATAGTTTGATTATTGTTGTTAGTCATAGCCTTTGAAATTCATAGGCCTGCAATAGCCTATCCTCTGTGTATGTGTTGCGCTATGAAGAGACACTGCTCAAACCTCTTTGATTATTATTTTCTTCTTTTCATCCTATACGAAGAGTCATTTCAGAATTACCTCCTCATAGTCTACACTCTGAAAACCTGTATAAGCCTGAAGGTCCATTTCTCATAGCCAAGTTCATTTTCTAAGAACTGTTAATTTGGAGGGCCATCCTTGTGCATTTGAGACTTGAATTGATTTTTTCTGGTAAATAACATCCCTTACAGCCTCTTAAGAACCCTCTTTCTGAGTCATGGAGACCCCTCAGTAGAAGAAAGCAAATAAAGGTGGCAAGATAGTTCGAACAGAACCTGTGGACATGCGCCTTTTTGACACATAACCCATGGCAAGGGAAATGTTTTGAAGAGCAGGATGGCTCTCTTTCTACCAGAACATGCAGAGAGGCCACTCAGAAGTAGAAAAACAATTTGCAGTAAATTTTGATGGCAATAAAACCAGAGTTGGAGATTTGGAATTTGAGGTGATTGAAGCCTCCATCTCAGCTACAACAGGGATCCCCATTTCAGGAGAAAATTAGTTCAATGCCATGGTATTGAGTTCAACTTTCATTAAAGATATTTTCAAGCCTGAATACCAAGCCAATGATTTATCTAAGAGTGGTCTAAGGAATCAGTTGATTGACCAGTTTGACAGAATGTTGAAAATCATACAGAGATAATTTAGTTGTGAAGGGTTATTTAACACCCTGTGTCATTACCACATAAGGTTGTTGTTGCATTTTATTAGTAAGGTTCAAATGAATATTCCATATTACCTGCTAAGAAGTATAGGTAAAATGGCAGATAGGGTGAAAGCCAAATCTAAGGATGTGGACTCTAGTCTTTTTCACTTTGGACTTATCAGGATGCTTGCCTCTAAAGAGTTGGGAAAGAAAGAGATCTCCTGGGAGATTCTTTTGGTCACTTCTCACTTCAAGCTGGACCCAAAAACTACCCCCCAATCATAGATTACAAGCTCTTCATCACCTACCAATACTAAAACAGGGATCAACAAGAAGAGAAAGGGTAGAGCCCCTGTTTCAGAGATCAATAAGCAAGTTAGGAAGATGAGGAGGAAGTCTGTCTTTCCCCACACAAAGATTTCTCACCACCACCTCCACCAGGGTTAGAAGAAGTTCCATCTTCTACCAAGGTGACATTGAAAAAAGGGAAGAAGCTTCTCTTTCTCTCTCCTCCTCCAGCAGTCGAAATCAAAGGTAAAAGACCTTTCACTAGGTCATCAATTCTTAAGGGGGATTTCAAGGGACAACCTTTAGCAAAAACCCCTATACATAAGAAGAAAGGGAAAGGCATTGAAAAATATGTAGAAGAGAAGCAAGAAACCCCTATACATAAAATCAATGGTAAAGGTACCAAAATAACTTTGGAGAGGGAAGATGAAGTCCCTGTGAAGGATTGTAAAAAACCTATGAAGAATAAAGAAAAGGATGTTGTGCAATAGAAGAAGCATAAAGGAAAAGGTTTTGAGAAGGCATATGAAACATGCAAGGAAACTCTGGTATAGATGGAAGAAAGGGATGAGAAGAAGCCTGCTGAGACTACACATGTTCCCAACCCCCTTGGCGATCATACCTTCAAGAGACTCATAAGACAACTCAAGGAATCAAGAAAGGAAGTGGCCCAATTGAAAAGGGAAACCATATCTGAGAGAGCCAATATGACAGAGCTTATAGAGGGCTACAATGATACTCTTGACTTAGCAAAATTTGCAGAAAGAAGGGTTCAACCCCTTCATAGGCAGCTCCAGAACCTCTACAGGCAGAACAGGGGTTTCCAAGCTCAGAAAAGGAAGCTAAAGGCAGAACTGAAGCATTTCCAAGATTAAGTAACCCAAAAGAATTTACAGGTGTTGGTTGAGGCTACCATTGAAGATGACAAACCAGTAGCTAAGGAGAGAAAAACTATACTGAAGAAGCCTACCGGTGCTAAGAAGAAGAAGTCTATTGAGTTAGTTGGAGACACTCTTTCCACCAGAAAGAGTGTGAGGCCAAGTGTTAAAATGACAAAGTAGTTGGTAGTGGTAAACCCCATTTTTGAGAGTTGTTCCTTCTTGGGAAGGTTAACTAATATTCACATACTAAGTTTTTCCACCTATACAGGCTTCTATGTGTTTAGCTATATGAATTTTGGAATTTTTTGCTAAGTGATAGCTTCACTCAGTGGTAAAAGAACCTAAGTAAACTGATTTGTAATCATGGAAGGACACAAATATCTCTACACATGTTTAGGAGTCAAAGACGCTGCATTTTTGGCATAGCTACCCAAACCCTTATGCAGACACAGTGTAGGTGGCATTGTGTAAAGGCACTGCGTAATATTTTACAGAACACAGAATGGTCATATAGGTGCTACCCACAGGCACTACCCACATGCGTTGCGTAATATCTTATAGAGAGAAGTTTCACACACATGCGCTACTCATCATTGCAACATAGGACAAATGTAGCCACAGATATGCAACACATTGGCGCTACCTTCTCTCCTTGTTCCATTTTAGGGGGCGCTATAGAAAATTTCTACCCAATGGAGTAGCCAGCAAACACCAGGGATCTAGGAAGACTAAGCCAACAGTTTTGGATAAGTTAATGATCGAATAAATGATAGAAGTAGTAGTTGGCATGCAGAGGACAACTACAAGCTCTAAAGGGACACATGGAAAAACAGGAGCTGAGTAGCAAAAGAGGATCAAAGCAGTTAGAAGCATGATTGGGTTTAGTCACCAACACTTCCCTATTTTATAGCATAGGCTGTTATCTTAGTTGTTAGAATAAATAAATRTTTTGAGATTTTTAAGGAAAAGAGGCCATCTTTTACCTCCAYCTGTTGCCTCCCTTTCTTGTTATAAATAGACAGATGAATTGCTTTAATGGGTTCGGATGGTAGAGCAAGGCTCCCAAGAAACTATAATATTTTTGATAAATGACTGTGATCTAGTATGTACTGGACTTAAGAATTTTTTACTAATAGAAATCATCTACTATTTCATACTATTTTCTTCTAATGCTAAATGTTCATATTTGAATGCTTCATATGGATGACTGGGGTAATGATATGATGGATGCTTGATCATTTTATTGTCATGGTGGTTATTTAGCTCCTTAGTTTCTAATTTCAAGAAGATCTTGTTTTAAGAAACTTTCTTCCTCTGGGATTTTGTGGACTTGATGTTTGTAGTAGCTCTTACATTCCTCTCATTCAAGTCTTCTTTCTATCCACATTTATTCCCAAACTACTAGTTGAAATTAGTCAAGACCTTATTTTTTGTTACATGTTAGCCCTGTTTCTGAGTGAGGATATTATCATTTTGATTTTTTCCATTCGACCTTTCAAAAAACACTCATACTTTCACATATCATCTGATGGGTACTGGGCTTACCTTCCTTGCAATTAGAAGGTGACTCCTAGTGCTAACACATGATATATTTCCTTCACAGAAAATAAGAATGTCATCAACAAAATGGAGATGAGTCAAGGTGCAGTTTGTGTTGATATTTATACCTTTCATATTGGTTGGTGAGATTTATTTATGGATCAGTCGGTTGAGGCTTTCTACAACCAACATAAATAGAATTGGGGAAAATGGGAATCTATGTCTAGTCCCACAATCAACCCTAAATAAGGAGGCGGTTGAGATGAAATTCATAACCCAAGAGACAAAGGAGTGGGAAAATCCTAGGTGAATCAGAAGTAGTCTAATATAAAGCCAGATGCCCCTGTTGAAATATTTTGAGAGGTCCACTTTGTAGGTGATATCCCTTTGTATTTGAGTGTGGATAGAGTGTATACCCTCCTATGCTATCCCTATTTCCTGATGAAGTTTCCTTCCCATTAGAAACCCAAATTGCTCCGCAGATATATTATCGCTCAGATTATATTTTATTCTATTAGTAATGATCTTTGATATAATTTTGTACATATTGTTGCAGAGGGAGATGGGTTTGAATTGATCAAATTTGGTTGGATTGTCCACTTTTTGAATGAGTACAATAAAAGTGGCATTTAAGGGAGAATGTATATGCCATATAGTCTAGGTGTATTCCACCAGGTTCAAGAGATATTATCCAATGATCTCAAAGAAACCTTTGTACAATTATATTGAGAAGCCATCTGGTCATGTTATTTTATCCTTCTGAAAGCTGAGTAGTGTTTTTTTGAGTTCTTCCATGGAGATCTCCTCCATAATTATATTATTTTCCTTTAGGATTATGAATCTATGGAATAGACCTGTGACCCTAATGATAGAGTCAATATTTTCCCTGGAGTCAGCTTTGAATAAATATTTGAAGTGTGATGTTCCTTCCTGAGTTATATCCTCAAATGAAGAAACTTTGGAGCCATCCAATCTGTTGGGCCCTTCATTTTGGGATAAGGAATTGTGAAAGTTTTGACTGAGGATGAGTTGCACAAGCTTCATCAGAGGCCTGGAGAAAGAGAAACAAAAAGCAGTTGTGAAAGTTAGTGCAACGCTAGCTAAGCAGCAAACGGTTGCAACAGAACAAGAAAGCGTGCAAGCCGAGAAGGAAGACACAACCTAGCTTATATATAGGGATAAACATAATTGTAAAAAGGTTCTTTATTTAGGTTATGGTTGAGTCGATTGATTTAGTCATTCTTGTTGTTGTTACCTAGTTGAACTAGTTGTTGATTATTGTAAGTCGAGTTAAGTCAAGTACTGAGTCTGTAATGAATGGGATCTATCAGTTTGAGAATTGGAGATCTGTGACATGAGTCCAGAGCCAATATTTTTTACAGCGCACTACTGTGTAATTCTGAGTCTGTAATCGGAGAAGGATTCTGAAGATAATATGAATAAGGACCCAAATTTTCAAATATGATGTGTCTTTGTGTGTTTACTTATCCATTACAATGTTTCCTTATGGATTATGAGTTCTATTTGATGGTTCTACGTTTAAATGCTTTCTAGTAATGTAAGTAGGTTCGATTCTTGCACATGTATGTTTCAGGTCTGTTCATGTCTCTTGCACAAGATCAAGAATGAGTCTAGAAGGCTCTATGAATCCTCCTAAGTCTTTTCCCTACCCTTCCCTATCTTTCTGTCTCAGCAGTGCTTCGATGAGACTTCTTCTCTTCGGAGGAGATGAAAATGCCAGCGCTCTAGACTACATGGTACCTTTTGTTGGTAACCTAAGAAGGACCCTGGTCTGATCAAACTCACGCCAACAAAATGGTTTCGTTGTCGGAACCTGTGTTAAAAGGGAACCTGTAGGGAGAATTGTTCCATCGATCCATAGATCTGGTATTGATCAATGGTGGGAAAGGAACTATGATGCCTTCATATGGAAAGAAGCAGAACTGAGGAGAAAATCATTGGAAAACACTCACAAAGCAATCTTTTACTCAGAAAGATCGAGCGACCAGTACGAGATTTTCTAGGTTAAATTACCGAAATATTTTTTCTACTAGATAAAGAATCTCCAAGAAGCTCTAGAGTTCCAAGGGCAGGTTAAGAGGATCTGCATGTGGGATACCGAGAAGCTAACAACACTTCAGAGGCTGGATTGTCTAGTTACACGAGCTGTGGATTTTTGGGTTAGCACCACACTAGAGGGATACATAATCGAATTTGCAGCTGCGAACGACCAGTCTTTCTTGCGGGCATAGACTATTTTCAATAAAGACGCAAGAGGAAGGAAGTTGAGAGAAATCCCCCTATGGATTAAGGTTTTCTTGATGAAAGAAGGGATGTTGGTTATGTCCCCAACTGAGATGGCAGCGTAAACACCCTCGCTTGGGGTAGGGCGAGACAGGGTGAGAATCATGGCATGAGAGAGGGGAAGGATTATTTGACAAATGGGGGGGAAACATAAAGAAATGGACTCAAGAGATGAGCAAGCCTTGAAGAGATCCTCCATAGTTGAGAAGTGGTGGCAAGAAAAGATCAAGAAAGCAGCAAGATGGTCCGAGAAGTTGATGAAAGAAGGAGGATAGAGAGAAGTAGAGGAAAGACGGATGGAAGAACTATAGAAGATGAGGAGATAGGAACAAATGGCCAGTCAAAGGTTAAACGAGAGAGAAGCATGGAGAGAAGGAAGTCCCGAGGAGGTGGGACAAGAAGGAGAAGCTATAGACGTAAGAGAGGAAGAAGCCAACATGAATCTTAGAGAAGAAAGAGAAGATTCAGCCCTGATAATAGGAGATATCGGGAATCCGGCTGAGGAGATCGTCCCAGTGGAAGAAAATGAGACCCCCCAGATCAAAGAAAACTACCCCGAAGCCAGTGGCACCAGCCCCGAATCACCCATACCCCAAGTGTCTTCTATACAAGTAGTAAGTCCGATACTACCTTCTCATGGTAATTTTGTTCCAGTACAATTAATTAGTCGGTCACAACCAGGAAGTGCGAGTATAGTGAGGATATTGGGATCCCCTGGTAGATCGCAAGCAGGACCGTTAGGATTCATATTGATAGGAACAACAAGATCAACAATGGCCAGCCATGCGAGAGGTTCAATTGCTTGATACCCAAAATTTTAGGGTAAGGGAGATGAAGACGTTATAAAAAACTGGTTCCTCTGCGAAGCAATCTGGAGATCCAAAGGGACTCCAGATGAAAATAAGTTGGTCGAGTTCCAAACTACTTTGAGAGGTCGTGCTCTCAAGTGGTACATGAAGATCATTGATTCAGGAGTGTCAAGGATGCAAGGTAAAGCATTCACACTCGGCCAGGTATAGACAAGGTTCATAGCAGAGTTCAAACTACCCTAGTCAGAACAACAGTCTCTATCTGAGTTACACGAGATCCAGCAGCGGGAAGGTGAATCTGCCTGGGAATACAACCATAAGTTCAAAGATTCCATAGGGAGGTTGGCACATCCAATCCACAAAGAACATCAAAGGGAGTAGTACATTCACGTGTTACTGCCTCTGACTCGGATTCCTCTAACACAACAACGGATAGCCACATTAACAGACTCCTTGGAAAAATCGATGAAGATTGAAGTGATGGAGGGATACCCTAGGAACCTGAGAGTAACCAAAACCCCAGTAGATGCGAATCTAGTGCAACTACAAGGGTAGATATCGACACTCACAGAAAATAGTCAGGAGCTAACGATACCCAAACTAGGACGGCCACAGGTTTGGTGCACTGGATGTTATACAGAAGGTCATTTGGAAAATGAATGTCCACGAATGAGGGGAATGGGACCTCCTTAGAATTCGATGGTAGTCCCACCAGGACCCATAGGAGGAGTTGTGCTAGTGTCGGAGAACTTACCATTCCATAACCCCACCCCATATCATGCTTTTCCAGGAGGCCAAGCAGCACCAACAACCGAGTATTGTGAAATCTGCCAAACCCATGGGTATGGGCCAAGACAGTGCCCCATCATGCAGAAATATTTGACAGTACCAAACACAGTACACTGTGAGTTCTGCGGGTCTACCATGCATACTACCAATCAATGTAGAGTGTTGGATGAACTTGTAGACAGGCTAGACCGAACAACATTTAGGGTGAATGAAAATCCTTAGGGACCAAGAAGAGGTCAAGGAGGTGGAGCCAAAGGAGACTTCAAAGGAGGAAGAACCGGGGGAAGAGGACCAACCAGATGTTATAAATGTGATGAGCAAGGTCACTTGGCTAGAGACTGTCCTCAACCAAGGTAGCCATGGTTCTCTCACTGTAGAACCAATGGACATGCAATGAAATATTTCCCACAGTTAATAGCAAAGTGGGAAGACAGAGTATGATAAAGAGAAACTAACCTTATCATTTCAAAAATTAAGAGGATTTCTAAGGGAAAATTTCCCAACCTTAATATTGTTACTTGAGGAGGATTGAAGACAGGAGATGATGCTGATACTCTACCTCATATCCAGAAAGAAACACCCAAGGGAGACAGGTATGACCCTCTAAAACAAAATATTTTCTTTAAATATGCCATAGAAGTATTTCAGAATATTCCCAATCTTGAAATGCGAGAGAACCCCCCCCCCAACCGACTATTTACCCTTAGATGGCACAAGTCCCTGCTTCACCCCCTGCACCCAGAAACCCTATAGTCATACCAAGACAACCTGAGCAACCTCAAAACGTAGTTGTCCTTTGGTTTCAATTATTTTTTGACATTCTAGGGAATGGTCAACTAACAAAAAAGTTGTGCAATCTTCTATACCTAGTTTTAGGAAACGAAGAACCCCTAGAATCAAGGATAAGGGCCAATATCCCGAGAAAAGTACTCAGAGAGTGTAGAAAAGAAAAGTACAAACTGACAAGGAATCCAAATTAATAGCCCAGTTAGATGAATTTGAAATTAAGGACGTCATGTTGGACCTAGGGTCATATGTGAACATTCTGCCTAAGAAGACCTGGGAAGCCTTAGGAAAATCAAGGCTAACATATTCCCCAATTCAGTTAAGAATGGAAAACCAATACTGTATCTTCCCCATAGGAAGACTGGAGAATGTGGAAATATATGTAATAGGAGTAAAAACAGTGGCTGACTTTGAAGTCATTGAGATCATGGGAGATAAGAACCCTTACCCTGCACTACTTGGAATTGATTGGGCCTATGATAATTATGCATTAATCAACTTAAATAAAGACACCACAACCTTTGAGGCCAAGGGAATCAAGGTAGTTCAACCTTTGGATCCATATGTAGGACTCAGGTATACAGAACCAACAGAAAATAATATGGACGGAGAAGACTTGGACCAGTTGTACATTGTAACTGTTGGGACAAGAAACAATTATATAAACCCCACCACCGATGGGTCAGTAAGTTGGAGAAGTATACAGTCAGTAGATGAAGATTCAGAATTGTCTTTTGACAGTTGGCAACAAGGGTCGCACAAAAGATTCTCAGGAAGATGTGCAACTGTCAGAGTGACCAGATGGGTTGGGACCGAAGTTAGAGAACACCCAGTATATGATGGCACATCAGATCTCGACAATTTTTTTCACAATATGGAGGAAGATGTAAGAGAAGATCAAAGAATATCAGTACTAGATGTAGTCGTTCAGAACAACCCCGCCAGATGGTGGGCTAATCATAAAGTCGTACTCAGAACTTGGAACGAGGTGAAGCAAGCTATTGAATATAGGTTCAAGAACAAGGAGCAGCTGGAATCAAAGATGCAAACGGATCTCCAAGTTGCACAACTGTTCAACGGAGAGTCGGATCCTAGAATACACATTGAACAGTGCGTGACACAGTGGCAAGCTACGGGGATACCCTCTCACTTCTAGATTCAAGTATTTACCCACTCTCTGGGACCAATCCTGAAAGCTTGGTTTATACATGAGGAAACCAGAAGACAAACCAACGACTGGAAAACGCTGGAAACTCATTTTTTAAAGGAATTTTCATTCACAAGTAAGTACCCTGAGCTTGAAGTAGCCCTGCAGAAGATTAAACAATTTCTTTTTACAGATATTGGTAATCAGAAATCAAAATTAGTGGTATGTGCCAAGCATA
>SNQJ01S0295101.1:0-10590 GCA_010110895.2 Picea sitchensis | reverse complement strand
ACATAAATCATCAGTCAATCAATCCTTTGACATCAATCAATCACTTGACATCAATCAATCAAACCATTGGCATCAATGACAACATGATCCAACAACAGCTTCATTGGGATTTATACTTTTTCAGAGTTGTTTTCCATGGAAGAATTCTCAGAGGAGTTTCTGCACCTTTGGAATGTGGGTGGAGCCTCCTACCAATACAACTTCGTCAATTTTCTCTGTGCTCATCTCGACGTCTTCCAGAGATTGCTTCACGATTTGCATGCAGTTATCGAACAAATCAACATTGATCTCCTCAAATTTGGCTCTACGAATACTTATATGCAAATCTATTCCTTCGTAGAGAGAGTCAATATCAATCACAGTCTCCACAACAGAACACAGACTTCGTTTTTCTCTCTCACATTATGAGCGGAGTCTCCGAAGGGCGTTTGCACTTGTGGTCAAGTCCTTTTTGTTTCTTCTCATGAACTTTTCAATATAGTAATCGAGCATCCTTCGCTCAAAATCCTCCCCTCCCAAATGCATTTCCCCTCCAACAGCCTTCACCTCACATTTACCACTCTCAACATTAACAATGGAGATGTTGAAGGTACCTCCAATCAGGATTGTCTTCTTTTCACTGATCTTTGTGCTCAACCATAAGTTATTGCTGCAGTTGTGGGTTCGTTTATAATTCGGGTGACCTAAAGGCCCGCAATGACAACAACATCTTTGGTAGCCTTTCTTTGAGAATCGTTAAAATAAGATGGCAATGTTATCACGACATTCTTGACATCAAATTTGATATATGCTTCTTCTATCATCTTCAACTTCGTTAAAACCAAGGAATAAATCTCCTCGGATGCAAATTCCTTCCTCTGGCCTTTGTATTCAACTTGGATGAGAGGCCACTTATCTTGTCTAGAGACTACAATGAAGGGCCATAGTATCATGTCTTTCTGCACAGACTCATCGGTGAATCGCCATCCAATGAGTCTCTTAACATCGAACATGGTGTTATGGGGATTAGTAGCAATCTGATACATTGCACCATCTCCAATGAGTCTCTCAGAAAGTGTAAAAGCAACGACAGAAGGAGTGGTTTTGTTCCCTTGATCATTGACAATAATTTCAACTTTGTCTTGTTGCCATACTTCTACGCAGTTGTATGTGGTTCCAAGATAAATTTTGATGGCCTTCTCTTCTCCTCTGGAATCCATAGTAAATATGTGCGAACTCAATGCTAAAACCAGAGAAGTGTGAATAACCAGGGGTCGTGTATCGTCGTTTACAGACGCTCGATTCCAAAACGAAACAGAGCTAGGATTGTCGAGATGCGAAATCATGAAAATGTTGTGGGCCCGGGACCTCGTGGTATTGGGTATTGGTGCTTGGAACTGCCCAACAAAATGCAACAATCCCCCGAGTTGCAATATGGCGAGAAATATGTGGGGCCTGCTACTTCAAGGTTTCGGGTATCGGCAATTGCAAAATGCCAAACACCAAAACAAAATGCAATAGGAATTACCAAGTTGCGATATGTGAGAAAGGGTGTTAAAAGGTGAGTGGATCAATTGAACAAACTGACAGATGATTCGAAGAAGAAATTGCCAGAACAGAGTTTACAAACTCAATGAGTCAAAAACAAAATTATAAACGTTGAGCACTCCAATAATAGAATTTTATTCAGAAATTACTTTCAAGCTTCTTGTTTGTCATATTCCATATATATAAAATTACAATTACAATTGTGGTATTTAAACATTAACAGAATTCCCCTTCGATCTTCTAAAATATTTTAATCAAGGCGGTGTTAGAATTCGGTTGCCTTGAAAGGTTAAGTCGGCCACCGTTTAGGCAATGTAAGACAAAATAGAAATCAATGGTTTAACCCTTAATTCTTGAAAGGTCAAGATGGCCACCAATTCACAGTTTAAACAGGGGCAGTGAAATGATTAATTTATGACATACTCCCTCTTAATCATTTCAGAGCAAAACAAACTAAAACAAGTAAAAACAAAATTGCTGCAAACAGTGCATTACAGCTTGCAGACCCCAATGTTTCTTCTATGGATTTTAAACAGTTCATTTCCCAAAGGCTTCGTAAATATGTCTCTAAATTGTTCTTCAGACCTGCAGAACTGAACATAAATTTATTTTCCATTTACCACCTCATGAATGAAATGATACCTCGTATCAATGTGCTTACTCTGTTTGTGAAAAACATGATTCTTTGACAATGCAATAGCAAATTTATTGTCACAAACAATTTGGGTTGCATCATTCTGGTCATGCAACAATTCATTCAAGACTCTTCTCATCCACACATCTTGACATGAAGCTGCAGCTGTTGCAACATACTCTTCCTCAGTAGAGGATAGAGTCACAATGGGTTGTTTCTTTGATGCCCAGGCCACTGCTCTAGATCCAAGACTGAACACATACCCAGATGTGCTTTTCCTGTCATCAATGGAACCTGCAAAATCACTATCAATATATCCGATAAGCTCAAGGATTAAATTTGATATGTATCAGATACCAAAGTTAGTTGTTCCAGCAACATATCTTAGGATCCTCTTTCCTTCTTGTCAATGAGTACTCTTCGGAGTCTCCATGAATATTGAAATCAAACTTACAACAAACATGATATCAGGTTTGTTTGTTGTTAAGTACACAAGGCTTCCAACCAGCCTCTTATACAGAGTTGGATCAACATATGATCCCTCATCATACTTGGTAAGTTTAATACCAGTTGCCATTGGTGTTGCAACTGGCTTGCAATTCAACGTTCTAAATATTTTCAACACTTCATTTGCATAGTTAGTTTTCCAAATGAAAATGCCATCATTAGATTGATCCACTTCAATTCCAAGAAAATATTTCATCAATCCTAAATCAGTCATCTCAAACTTTGTTTTCATGGCATTTTTAAAATCATGTACAGATAGATCTCCAGTAAAAATTAGGTCATCAACATACAAAGAGACAATCAAATATTTACCATTCTGGTTTACCTTTGTATACAGAGTTGGTTCACTTGGACTTGTACTAAATCCAACACTGATCAGGTATTCATCAATCCTTCTATACCAAACTCTGGATGCTTTCTTCAATCCATACAAAGCTTTCCTTAACTTGTAAACCTTATCTTTGTGTTTATCAATCTCATAACCCGGAGGTTGTCTTACATAAACCTCTTCTTCCAAATATCCATTCAACAATGTAGACTTAACGTCCATCTGATGCATGATCCATCTATTCTGAGCTGCAATAGTTAAGATCATCCTCACAGTGTCAATTCTTGCTACAAGAGCAAATGTTTCATTGTAATCAATACCAGGTTGTTGACTAAACCCCTGAGCTACAAGTCTTGCCTTGTACTTTTCAACTTCACCATCTGCATTCAACTTAGTCTTATAAACCCACTTAACACTAATATTGTTCTTACCTTAAGGTAAATCTACAATATCCCAAGTGTTATTTCTTTCAATGGAATCAATCTCCTCATCCATTTCTTTTATCCAGACATCCTCTTTAGTAGCTTCATCAAAACTTACAGGATCACATGCCATTAATGCAAAATTTGAAATCTGATCTACTTCTTCATTTTGATCATACAATTCTCTTAAGCTTCTAGTCTTCTGTCCTTTAAATCTATTTCTTAATGAAGCTAAAGTGGGATTTGATTCACTACTTACCTGTGAATCTGATTGATGTCCACCATGTCCAGATGGCTCACCACGCTCATGAGTTCTTGGCATTCTAAATTGAGATGGGTTGAAATATGGTGCTTGCCTTCTTGGGCTTCTTTCTGCAGGCGTATGTGCATGTGGAACCATCTATCCATCTCCTTCAGCCTACTCAGCTCCATCATCATCTTCACGGTTTAACAAAGCTCCCTCTGAAATTGATTTGTCAATACTCCCATCCCAGGCTTCATCTTTTTTAAATTGAACATCTCTATTGATTACATATTTCTGGGTGATGGGATTGTACATTTTATATGCCCTAGAATCTTCACTGTATCCAACAAATATACATCTTTCGCTTCTGTCATCCAACTTCCTCCTCATTTTTGCAGGTACATGTGCAAATGCAACACATCCAAAAAATTTGAAATGAGAAACATTGCAAGACTTACCATCCCAGGCTTCCTAAGGTACACGATCCCTCACAGTCTTGGTCAGACTTCTATTCAAGATAAAAACAGAGCAAAGAATTGCATCTCCCCAATATTCATTTGAAATATGCTTCTCTTTCAACATGCTTCGAGCCATATCCATGATGGTCTGGTTCTTCCTTTCAGCCACTCCATTCTGTTGTGGTGTATATCGAGCAGTAAACTGCCTTTTAATTCCATGAAGATCACAAAATTCAATGAATTCATTAAGTTTGTATTCACCTCCTCTGTCATATCTTAAGATTTTAATGGTTTCACCACTCTCATTCTCAACCATAGACTTAAACTTCTTAAAAACATCAAAAGCTTCAGACTTTTGTTTCAACAAATACAACCAAGTCTTCCTACTGAAATCATCAATAAAAGTCATAAAATAAACACAACCATTCAAAGAAGGTGTTTGCATAGGTCCACATAAATATGTGTGGACAATTTCCAATGGAGCTTTTTCTCTGTAGGAAACACCTGAAACAAATTTCTCTCTATGATGCTTCCCAAGTATACAACTCTCACAAGAGCTTGTAAGTTGTTGAATACAGGGCATCCCCTTTACCATTTGTTTCTTCTGTAATAGATCTAAGCCACCCAAATGTAAATGACCATATCTCAAATGCCATAACCAAGATTCATCTAGGCTTCCAGATTTATAAGCATTCAAAGAACCACTCAAATCATTTCGCATAACAAGTGGAAACATTCTATTCTTGGTCATCTCTACTCTAGCAATCCACTGTTTGCTGGGTAATTTATCATAGATAGTACATACCTTGTTGTTGAAGAACACTCTGTAATTTTTCTCCAACAACTGTCCAACACTGATAAGATTGAATTTTAAACCAGGCACAAAGTAAACATCATCAATATTTCTTGTTTGATTGTTCTTAGTGTAAACTGGAACTATACCTTTACCATTAACTATAACCTTACAGTCATTCCTCAGTTTTACTTCAGAATGAATACCAGTATCAATAGAAGAAAATAAGTCCCTATTACCAATCATGTGGTTACTGCAACCACTATCCAAAAACCAAATATCACTAGCACTTTCCTGAGTGACATTACAGGTCAAAAACACAGGATTTTGATGATCCTCAGACTCATTTGTAATATGTGCAGACAGCTTTCCAGCATCTACCTGTTTCTTCCAACATTTATTAGAAAAATGCCCAAACTTCTTACAATAATAACATTGAACTTTAGTTTTATCATACCTCTGATTTTCTTGCTGCTAGGGTTTGTTGTTTCTCCCTCTTAAATTAGGAGGATTCTACTGGGATTTCTACTCAGACTCTGATTCATCTTTGTTGTCCCTTAGACCAGAAAATCGACCTCCTCTTCCACGATTATAAGACCTTCCTCTGCCTCTGCCTCTGGTAACATGCAGTTGGGATTTGAAAGCATACTCCATTGATCCTTCTTCATATGTAGATATCCTAGATTCATGAGCAACAAGAGAACCAGTTAATTCATTAATTTGCATTAGACTTAAATCCTTAAATTCCTCTATGGGAACAACAACAGGCTCAAACTTCTTGGGTAAACTTTTCAGCACTTTCTCAATAACTCTTTTATTCTCAATATCATCTCCATACTACCTGAGTTGGTTCACAACACTCATCACTTGAGTCATGAAAGTATCAACATTTTCATTATCCTTCATCTTCAAATTTTCGAAGTCCCTTCTCAAGTTCTGCAACTTGACTTTATTCACCTTGGACACCCCTTGATAACAGGTTTCAAGAATGTCCCAAGCCATCTTTTAAGATGCAACACTAGAAATCTTCATAAAAATGGATTCATTTAATCCTTGTGGATTAATCCAAGAGCTTTATTATCCTTCCTCCTGTTTTCCTTCAGCAAAATATGGTCAGCATTAGACAGAGCCAATTCTGTTGTAGCATCAACTGGCTCGAGATAGCCATCAATAACATAAGTCCACAAATCCTGAGAACACAAAATCGTCCTCATCCGAATATATCAAGAATCATATGACTTATCGCTCAGGACAGGAACCTGAATTTGAGAAGAACTACTACCAGATGCAGCCATTTATAAAAGTTTGAAAGGAATCAAATAAAACTTCACACAGAAAAATAAGAAAGTGAAATTGGGCACCAACAGGAATTGTCTGCGCTGAAATGAGAAGCTAACAGGATGCTCTACAGGATATACTAGCAACTCTGATACCAAATGTGAATAACCAGGGGTCGCATATCGACGTTTACAGACGCTCGATTCCAAAACGAAACACAGCCAGGATTGTCGAGACGCAAAATCATGAAAAAGCTGTGGGCTCAGGACCTCGTGGTATCGGGTATCGATGCTTGGAAATTCCCAACAAAATGCAACAATCCCCCGAGTCATGATATGGCGAGAAATCTATGAGGCCCGCTACTTCGGGGTTTTGGGTATCGACAATTGAAAAATGCCAAACACCAAAAAAAAATGCAACAGGAATTACCGAGTTGTGATATGTGAGAAAGGGTGTTAAAAGGTGAGCGTCTCAATTGAACAAACCGACAGATGATTCGAAGAAGAAATTGCCAGAACAAAGTTTACAAACTCAATGAGTCAAAAATAAAATTATAAACGCTGAGCACTCCAATAACATAATTTTATTCAGAAATTGCTTTCAAGCTTCTTGTCTTTCATATTCCATATATATATAATTACAATTACAACTGTGGTATTTAAACATTAACAGAATGCCCCTTCGATCTTCTAAAAGATTTTAATCAAGGTGGTGTTGGAATTCAATTGCCTTGAAAGGTTAAGGCGGCCACCGTTTAGGCAATGTAAGACAAAATATAAATTGGTGGTTTAACCCTTGATTCTTGAAAGGTCAAGACGACCACCGATTCACACTTTAAACAAGGGCGGTGAAATGATTAATTTCTGACAAGAAGTTCTGAATTCTCACCAAATAAATAACTTCTGAACTTGGTGGTGGAGGGGAGTAGATTAAAGGATGCAATTTAAATACAAATGGAAAAAACAAGAGACGAGAGTTAATCTTGCCTATACCAAAAACATGTATGTTTTTTTCAGTAACGTCTTAATTTTTTTTAAATAGTTTAGTCAAGTGACCGTTGGCTTTCTCTCTTTCTAACTATTCACCCACCTATGACTCTTCACCTTCCCCATGATTCCTCAAACAAAAATTAAATGTTTTGTATAATTCAATTGTCTTTACTTAATTGTGAATTTTCCTTTAGTCCCTTTACATGATCGCTAATTAGAGAATAAGTTTTTAAAAGCTTGTTTCTTCTACGGAATAAATCATAATCGACATTTTCAAATATTACAACCTATTTGCATCTCCTTCCCTTCATTTGAAGTCACCTTCTCCAACAAACAATGTTGTCTTCTTAAACTAATCATGTCATGTTGAATAGCATCTACATTCATGCTTTCTGTGTAGGTTGATGCTTTCTATGTAGGTTTCTTATTGATTACTTTTTTCTAAACTAGAAGAGTATCAATGCTTAGGGTTACTTTGTATGCTTAGGGTTACTTTGTATAGAATAAAGATAATTTTTCCTCATTTTTATAGAGGTGGTATTACTCTTTCAAAAAAAATGATTTTTATAGAGGTGGTATTACTCTTTCAAAAATTCTTGTAATAACTAACTTTCAAATTAGATTTTAAAATTAAAAAAAAAAACAAAAGCTCATAATTTAACCAAACATTCATTAAAAATTATTAAATATTTATAACATGTAATGATTTTCTCAACCAAACATGCTGAAAGATCAACTCAATATTCTCTTTAGATAGAGCCACAAAAACTATGTGATACTCTAAGTAGTTTTCAGAAGATTTTTTTTCAAAAAACTCCTAATTTAACCAAATATTCATTAAGAATTGTTAAATATTTATAACATGTAATGATTTTCTCAACCAAACATGCTGAAATGTCAACTCAATATTCTCTTTAGATAGAGCCACAGAAACTATGTCATACTTTAAGTAGTTTTCAGAGATTTTTTTTCAAAAATAAATAAATTCATAGTATAACTTGGTTAAACAAAAAAAAATAATAATAATATAACTCATATCTTTTAGAAATATCCATGACAAATAAACAAGAAATAAAAACATGTGATCTTCATGAACATGGATGTGGCTCTTAGATATAGAAATGAATGAAATATCTTGAAAGAAAAAAACACATAAATAATTAGTCAAAGACTTATTCCATTGGTTACAAAATTAATATAAACATCACATATTATTAATGGATGGAGAGAGATGAAAGGAAAATATCCAAAGGTTTTATTTACAAAAATATAGAGAAAAGAACCAAAGGTTTTATCTACAAAAATGTAGAGAAAAGAACCCTTTGAGTGCCCTAAATGCTTCTTTTATAATGTTTTTTCCATCCTCTTGGGAGTTGGTTGGGAGTTTGTTTGAACTTATAGCTTTTTCCACTTAGAATTTCTCAAGTACTTATCCTTCAATGAGATAATGTTTTTATTACTCAATAAACAATTTATTATTACTTGGTTTGTTTTGTATATAAGTTGGTGCTTTTAAATCCCTACAACACACGTTATCTTAATGTTTGGAAAAAATTTACATTAATATTCAAAGTTTCCTTCATATTTCATATTAACAAAATTTGTTTTTAAAATAAATTTGTTTATTTATTTATTTAATTTTATAAATTAAATTTTCTCATTGGTTCGTAGTCATATGATGTGATTTTATTTTTTTTATATGTGCAATTTATTTTTGTCAATTGTCAAAATTAAAAAAGAATTAAAAATAAGAAATTTGTGAGTGGACATTTTAGCACACTTTAACATTCTCGTACATAACTGCACTGTCACATCTCTCAGAGGCAACTTGCATGAAAAATTATGCCATCTTCCATCCCCCTCTTCTTGTTACTGCCACCACCTAATAGTAAGGATTCATAGTAGCTGAAAGTTGAACCTCCTTTTCCTATTACTACCACCACCTAATAGGAAAGATTCATAGCAAGTGAACATTGAATTGTAAGCCAACGATGAAGACAAGTTTTCCTTGGTATGTTAGTTTTTTGAAAATTCTTATAACTATTACAAATACATTCATGGTTTTTTTTCCCTTATTGTTGATCTACTTTAAAAAAAAATCGAAGTTTTCAAAATTTCAGTATTGTACAAGTAATGGGGTTCAGTATTGTTGTTCATTCACATTTGCAACTTGTTAACCATGATTGATTCAATATGAGTAGATTAACAGAAGATAGTAGTTCCAATGTAAAGTGAATATGCACAACTTGCTTGGTGAACACAACCTACATCCTAAAAATATTTAGGCAAAGAGCATTTGGGTTGAATCCACTGGCAGCCTCCAATTTGTGTGAACATTTCAATTACAAGATGAAGCACGTCCTCCTACATCCATCAATGGCTCCAATTGTGGTTTCCTCTGTCTTGGCGCTCATGAATGTTCAATTCCATCGTCCCTCCGTCTTTCTAGAAATCGTCATCACCTGCAGAGGTACGATCTTCTTATCGGCAAACATAATTTTTGACCTCCATGATGATTTCGATATTATGTTCCATCATATACACAAGGTTTCCATTTGTCTATTCTCCCACATGTAATATTGTTCTCGTTCTTGCATATAAATGGTTATGAATTTAATCAGTAGAAGAAATATTTATTTTGCATTTAAACCATTTATAACAAGCAACTAAAATTAATTAGTTTCAATTATGAAGCTTACCTTGTCCTAATGTAAAATTTCACTAGTGTCATTCTTGGAAATTCCTGCAGGGTTAACAATGGCCACAATGCTTAGACAAACCTTGAAGTTGTTATGGACATAGAAAGTAAAATCTCTTACTATGAGAGTTGTGATGCTTTTAGTTGATGAGGTCCTACAAGTATTAGAAATATGAGACATAGAAAAAGACAATCATGGTTCCCTTCTGCTAAAATTGATAATCCTCCTTGGCTTCTTGAGCAAATATTAAAAATTATTGATAGAAAGAATTCCTAGAGCAATAATGTAGGAAAGTAATGCAGAAGTAGTGTAAGAAACAAATCCAGATGCAAAACAAGATAGATGCAGAAGTAGCAACAATGTAGGATGGGAAAACAAGATAAAGTAGCAATAATGTAGTACGGGAAAATAAGATAGATTTTCCATTTAGATCGATTTACTCTATTGAGATTGAAACCGAGATTCTTGCTTCTGGCATTGGTTGGGCTTGTCTCGGTTTCCTTTGGCCCAAGTGTGATATTCATGTCCATCATGTGGCTTCTTAGGTTCCAACTATTGCTGCGTAGGATGTTCCATGTGGACGCGGAGAATGTTACATGTTGAATTCTCAAATCATTGTAACTACACCTGCTCACTAATATATACTTTATTATAATAATAATAATAATAATCTATTTTTAAGGTCACGGCCAAGCCAACACACCAAATTGG
>SNQJ01S0295100.1:0-10590 GCA_010110895.2 Picea sitchensis | reverse complement strand
CGTCATTGTTATTTCTAGATATGCAATTATTAAGCTTTAATGTTAACAACCCATCATGAAGGAAGTTTAATACTTAAAATAATATGTCAAATCATTGAAGAATGTATCAAGAACACAATTACTCCCACAAGTTGCAATAAAAATAAATCTTCAACAAATCATTTTCTCACACCCTTTTTAATGGTACAAGCACAATAGAAATCGAGTAAGTGGATAAAATATTGGACTAGAAAATGATGGCTTTGCAATAATGGGGCTTGTTTGAAACCAATTCCCTCTTATGAAAATTTCTCTCCGCTTTTCTATTTTCCCACTCTATTTTATCCCCTTCTTTTCCCTCTTCTATACTTAACCAAATTCCCCTTTATTTTTCCCCTCTACTTTCTCTTTCTGGTTACTTAGTCATTTTTCCGAAAATGTCTAGCTGTGCGGGTTGGCAGACTCACAAGTTCACATTTCACTCATTCTTTAATATCATGATTCTGACCGAACACTTTCTCATTCCATACCTAGCCACTTTTTTGATCGCGGATTCTCGGGCAGGAAGTCTCTAAATTTCACTTCCATTGTTTCATGACCTACAAACAACACCCAAACTTCCATGATATACAAATTGGCTTACGGACTCCCACATCGTCCCCTCTTTCATGTTACACATTTTTCACTCAAAAGTTCTGAGACATACAATTTGACCATCGGGGCCTCACATCTCCTTGGGAACCCTTGTCACTCTATTTTGAATATCCTTCGACTGCTTACCTTACTTGGCCATTTCTTGGAATCTCTTTCACGGATCGTCAGGTTGGAGGGTTCAAGAAATATCCAATTCCTAGTCATTGTTTCTTGTGCCTACCACCTTCACACTTCTTTCCAAGTATGCAATAAGTATACAACTTGTCTAGAAACATGCATAAAATATATTTCCAGGTAATGAGATATCTATTACACATTTGAATATATTATCCCTTCTTTTCCCTCTTCTATACTTAACCAAATTCATGTTTATTTTTCCCCTCTACTTTCTCTTTCTGGTTACTTAGTCATTTTTATGAAAATGTCTAACTATGCGGGTTGGCGAACTCACGAGTTCACATTTTCACTCATGTTTTTATATCGCAACTTTGATCGACCTCTTCCCCATTCCATACTTAGCCACTTTTTCGATCACGGATTACCGAGCAGGCGGGCTCTAGATTGCACTTCCATTATTCAATGACCTACAAATAGAACCCGAACTTCCACGATATACAAATTTACTGTCGGACTCCCACATCATACCCTCTTACGTGTTACATAGTTTGCACTCAAAAGTGTTGAGACATACAATTTGACCGTTGGGTCCTCACGTGTCCTGGGGAACTATTTTCACCCCATTTTGAATCCCGTCCATCAGCTTTCCATACTTGGCCATATCTTGGAATCTCTTTCATAGATCGTTGGGTTGGCGGATTCATGAAATATCCAATTCCTAATCATGGTTTCTTGTTGCATCCACCTTCACACTTATTTCCAAGTATGCAATAACTAAGTTTTAATTCTAACAGCTCACCATGCAGAAACTGTAAAGATTTTCATTAATGAGTAAAAGCCTTGAGGAGATAGTCACATTGACTATCCCTACACAACTTGTCCAGAAACATATAGAAAAGATATTGTTAGGTAATGGGATATCTATTACAAATTTCAATATATTAGCGAAAAATGAGTCTGATCGACAGTTTCTCTATTCCATACTTAGCCACTTTTTCGATTGCGAGTTCCTGGATAGGCAGGCTCAATATTTCTCTTCCATTGTTCTGCATCCTGCAAACAACACCCAAAATTCTATGATATACATGCAGAAAAGATCTTCCCAGGTAATGGGATATCTATTACAAATTTCAATATATTAGTGAAAACGAGTCTGGTCGACCATTTCCCTATTCCATACTTAGCCACTTTTTCGATTGCGGGTTCCCAGATAGGAAGGCTCAAGATTGTGCTTCCATTGTTCCATGACCTACAAACAACACCCGAAATTATGCGATATAAAAACTGGTCATTGGCCTGCCCCATCATTCCCTCTTTTGTTTTACACGTTTTGCACTCAAAATTTCCAAGACATACAATTTGACCATCGGTCTGTCACCTCTCCTGAGTATCCCTTGTAACCCTATTTTGAAGCATGTCCAACTTCTTTTCATGCTTGTCATTCCTTACTTGCTCTTCCCCCACTTTTTTCGACAATATGAAGTTCCCTCGGATAGGTGGCTCACATTTCTCTTCCATTGTTCCCCTGCATCCTCCGCAAACAACACCCAAAATTCTATGATATACATGCAAAAAATATCTTCCTGTGTAATGGGATATCTATTGGCAAATTTCTAATATATACAGGAAACGAACCGGTCGACCATTTCCTATTCCATACTTAGCCACTTTTCATTAAGTGGTCTCTTCTGTGATAGGAAGGCTCAAGATTGTGCTTCCATTGTTCCATGACCCACAAACAACACCCGAAATTATATATAAAAAATCGGCCACACCGCCCCATCATTCCCTCTTTTGTTTTACACGTTTGACCTTTCAAAATTTCCAAGACATAGCACTTGACCATCTGGCTCACAATTCTCTCCCAAGTATCCCTTGTAACCGTATTTTGAAGCATGTCCAACTTCTTTTCATGCTTGTCATTCCTTACTTGCTCTTCCACGTCCCCTTCACACCTTCACACTTGTTTATAATAGAAACAAGTTTATAAAAACATTATATATATATATATATATATATATATATATATATATATATTATAAAGACATACAATTTGACCGTCGCCCTTAACTCTCTCAAGTATCCCTTGTAACCCTACTCTCAAGCCCGTCCTCCGACCGCTTTATATATATATAAGAGTCTTATTTATAATATACTGTTTATAAAAACATTATTATAACGCAAGGATTGTCATTAATGAGTAAATCCTCGAGGAGATAGTCACACTAAATATCCGTACACAACTTGTCCAAACATGTAAAAGATCCCCGCTGTGTAATGGGATATCTAATATTAAAAAATTCAATATACACAAAAGTTTAGTCCGACCGATCGCTTCCTATTCCATACTTAGCCACTTTTCGACAGTGTGTCTCGCATAGATGAGCTCAGATTGTAATTTCCATTGTTCATGACCAAACATCACCCTAAATTTCACGATATACAAATTACTACCGATAACTCCGATATATATATATATATATATATATATATATATATATATATATATATATATATATATATATATATACATATACATACTATTTGGATTCATCGTGCTATCACCTCTCCTTTGTATCCCTTGTAACCCTACTTTCAAGCCCGTACAATCGCTTTTCATACTTATATATATATCTATATATAATAATAAAAATAAAAAAAAAATTGTTTATAAAAATTATTATACCGTGAAAGATTGCCATTAAATGATTAAATGCTCCTCGAGAGACAACACAATCGACTATCCTACACAACTTGTCCGTAAACATAAAAGATGTTGCCGGGTAATGGGATATTTATCACAAATTTCAATATATTAGCTGAAACAAGTCTAACTGACCATTTCCCATTCCATAATTGCCAATCGCTTCTCGACACGAAGTTCCCGATAGACATGCTCAATATTGGCGCTCCATTGTTCTCAGGACTTGCAAAACAACAACTAAATTTCACAATATGTTCCACGGCTGACCGTCTCATTGATCCAGATTTCTATGTAGGAACACAATGAAATACACAAAAACACATAAACGCAGAGATGCAAATGAAATAAGACTTCATTTCATTAATGCTGACTGAAATATGCTTACAAATAGAATGTAAATAAACTAGCTAAGGCGATGGTAGGTAGCTTATCTCTCAGAAGAGATGTGGATATACCGCATCCGTGAGAAGATGATCACAATGAGGCTCTAGAGGCCTTTTACAATAGACAAGAATGCCAAAAGTCATATACATCCAAAACCTAAACCCTAGGAGATGAAGTGCCAAAAGTCATGTAATCCGCTAGGCGTTAGTACATCAACTTCCCTGGTCATAACTTTTGCATATCGACTGCTTTAGGCGCAGGATAGCCCGCTGGAAAGGTATAATTGAGTAGATTCATTTTGGGGCTCAATCATGCCTTTCGACTATCATTGAGGTCTCCTAGATCTCAAAACCTTCATTTAGGCCCCCAAAATGGCCCCGAAGTTAAAACCCGCTAAAAATAGTGTAAATTGCCAAAATTGCCAACCGCTTTGGAGCCACGGAAGGTGGTGGCCACCGACATCCACCGGATTCAACCTCCTCCTTAGGAAGCAATGAACCCCATTGGCGCTGGAGTCTCCATGAGATGAGGGAACTTTTGCTGAACTTGGTCCCCTGTGAGCCATTTGCCTTGGTGAAAAAGTTGGCCTACTTTAACAACTCAATATAGCGATATCCTTTGTTTTCAAGTGTGCTTGATCTATGTATCCATGATCCGATCAGTTCGCGCCGTCCATGTAGTCCGGATTTAACTCTGTTGGAGCGTTCTTCCATGTCGATGTGTCTAGTAGAGGTATGAAATGGGTTAGCGGTCCATTGAACATCAAGCGCACTAGCAGGTGGAATGTCGAGCTCAAAGGCATTTTCCCACTTCTAGCATGGTGTACTACCATATCAAGTGGACAAAGCTTCATGGTGGGGTCCAAATATACGCTTCCCGTACCGCAACCACTTATCGCCCACTTGAAGTTGTGTGGCACCCGATGTTGATCATATGTCGTTGCTTGTACCAGTACTGGCTCGTCTAAGATGTCATGAACCCTCAAGCATGGCGTATGTGTTGAACGTGCTCAATGAATTTGTTTTCCTTTATCTCATTTCAAACCGGACATGAGTCAATCTTCCTCGAAATAAAATGGCGCCGGTTATGTTTCAATGGACAGAGTGGTCGAACTCAAGCCCACTTGAAAGGGGTTGTGGCTAGTTGAGCTAAGTGGAGAGTCCGGATGGCCTGTTGTACATATAGGGTATACCTCATCCTGCGCGGATGCTTTGAATTGTACATGCGCTAGAATGTGTACAATCATCCGATTGATCACCTCCGCCCGCCATCAGCCAAGTGATGGAAAGCCGTGGGACTTGAAGGAGCTTGGTGTCCAACATCGATCAGAGGCTGGACTAAAATGTACCGAGGAACCTATCGTCTCGATTCAGATGATAGACTGTTGGATCCAAAAGTGTACCCACACTCGCTCACAGAAGAAGACGCTGGCTTCATCGATATTCTTCTTGCAGCTATCATAATGGACATCTTCGAATCGATCGACGACCAAAAACACAAGCCATGCTTGGTAGAGGTTGAAAGGTTCATGTAATCCATAGAGATGGATTCTAGTCGATTCGGGTAGGAAGTGGAGTATAGAGGTTCGCTTCTTGATGGTCGGTTTGGCAATAGCGCAAGCAAAGGTGACTTGACTTACCGACATCCTGTCGAAGGTTCACCAATAGAAATACTTTGGCAAGATCGCCACAGCCTTTCGACTCGAATGCCCAAATGATTCTGACCGTGAGGCGCTTCCAAAAATCATCTTGCATGTCAAGGAAACACGCTGCGTCCCGTGACAGCAGGCATCCCGAGGGGGAAAATTGGGAACTTATTTCCTCCAAGAGTGTACAGGCAAAATAAATTCGATCAATGGCGAGAGAAGCTGGCCACATAGAGGTCTATGCCCACAAGAGTTGAGCATAGAGCATGCCACGGGATGAGGCCCATCAGTAACTGCAACATTATTGGTGTCGCTTTTGTACTTAATGTTCAAATGAAACTCCGTTGTGGTGGTATGTACCCACCGATGGTGATCGCTCGCGAACTTCCTTGTGTCCCAGATGCTGAACTTAGGGTCGCTGGTCGTAGGATGATCAAGCTCTTTTCCCAAATACCGCTTCCATTGCCACAAGCCCGCATTAATGGAATACATTTCTTTGTCATAAGTGGGATACCTCCTGACCGCAGGTCGCAGTTCACCGATGCCAATCGATGCCCATGTGCTGAGTAAGGACTGCCCTGAAATGAAGTACAAATGCGCGCATCCTCGCCCCTATCTCAGATGGTTGTTGCAAGTGTGGTAGTGTGAGAATTGGTGCAGAGCCGTAGGGCGCATGTTTCTGTCCCCGAACGCCTCTCGCTGAGATTCGACCAAAAGCACTGCCTAGCTCCTCCTCAGGACTTGACTCATACAAGTGATATGAGAGAATCCCAACAATAAACCCTCGCTGGGTAGAAATTGGCAAGACCTAAAAAGCTACTTCGAGCGCCTCATAGGGTGGTTGGGGCTGGACAATCCCCGAATGACTTGGATCTTTGTCGGATCCACATGCACCCCCCACTAATCAATAATGTATCCCAGATAATGTAACCCGGCCGCGCTAAAAGTGCATTTCTCCAAATTGGCACAACTTGTGTTTCTGCAGTGGTTGGAGGACCGGCCGGATATGGTGGAGGTGCTCTTCCCAAGTCCGCTGAAGATCGAATGTCATCCAAGTACACCACTACAAATGAGTTGGCGAATAGCCACAGGATGTCGTCCATTAGCTCCTCAAGGAAGGTTGCAGGGGCATTCTTCAACCCGAAGGCATGACCAACCATTCAAAAAGGCCCTCCTTGGATTTGAAATGCGGTCTTCCACACATCAGAAGGTTAGATTGGTACCAGGTGATACCCACTCTGCTCGTCTGGAAATATTTTTCCCTCTCTTGAGTTGGTCCTTAAGGTCATCAACCGGTGGATCGTACCTATTCCTCAACCGCGATCTTGTTCAAAGGTTCATAATCACGCAAAGCCCCAAGTCCCATCCTTCTTCTAATTCAAGATAATCGGGCTCCCACAGTAATGGCGAAACCGCCGGATGTGACCTTTCTCTGCAATAGCCCTTCAATCGCCTCTCTTTGATTTCGCCATTCTCTCCGGTGACGTAACGCCGGGTAGATGGTGGGTCCATTAAGGCCGGGTGCACCTGGGTCGACCGAGGTGCTTGACCCGGCAGCAGTAGAGGCACCCTCGTAGCAGGAAGATGTCTCCATACCTCCACGACCTTTTATCCATTCACTGACCACAGCCAATATCCCTCGCATGTACTTTTATCGCCCAAAGTGATAATAACAGCACGCAGGCCTAGACCTGATACATAGCATGTCGCCTCCACAAGTACGACATCTAATAATACACGAAATACTCACTGCAGGAGCAACATCACAATACCTCATCCGCGGAAGGGTTTGATGTCAGAGGGAAGGCTGACATTGTCGACTGACGCCGAGGTCCCGTCCTTGGTGCAATCACTTGATGGTGTATGGTTGTGGTGTGCTGTGGTCGTCAAGCCAAACCGCTTCACCTAATTCCTCTACCGGTGAGATGAGGTTCTTTTCCGCTCCCACTCATCGACAATGAACCTAACGAACCCTTACCCACATCTTGAACATGAGACGCCCGCCTCCGGATTCTCTCGTTCCTCCTTCGGATCTTCTTGGTATAACACGGCGGCTCAGATCGAGCAACGCTTCCCCTCGCCATTCCCCGTTAGGGTTCTGATTCGTAGTCGAGCATGCATCCCATTCAAGCCTTCAACTCGCCTACCAAGGACTTCTGGTCTCATTAATTCTCACTTGTGTTGTGGTGGAGCTCTTATGGAACTCAAACCACTTCCCCCGTCTCTTTTGGCTTCATGGTGTTGTTCTTGCTTGTGGCTTTGGCAAGTTGTCCCCGCCTTTGGCTTGGTCCTTTGTTTTGGCGTTTGGGAGTACCTCTCCGTGTTTCATTTGCGCACTCCAAAGTCTCGCTTTTCCGCTTTGAACCCTGCTTCAATCTTGGCAAAGATATCGGGTATGCCACACTGCGAGGGAAATGTCAGGAAATCCATTTCCTCCTGTATGTATCTGTGCAGAAAACTGCGTTACTTTAACACCAATGTTTCTCTGACCTTATACCCAACTTTGTGCGTAGGGTATGAAATGACTGTAATCCATGCAATATCTTTGGTCCCTTTGCTGCCGCAGTAGTCCATTGTATGTATTTGTCCTCATAGCTCCCCTAAGGGATAATATTGTTCCTTGATGGCATCTCAAAAGGAATTCCAAGTGGGTACGACCGGGAATAGGGAGGTTTCCTCCTTGTCCTTTTTCTCACATTAGTTTTCCCACTAGTCCTTGACATGGGGCGGCTTTGAGGAGTGCGAAATAATCTTTCGATCGAAAAACTCATGAACCAAGAAATAACCTTCTAAATGTATCTTAAACGATCTATCTACTTACATCTGCATCTATTTGGCCATCAAATATGGGAATGTCGGAGTTTACTTGTACCTTAAAAGGTGTCGCACCTCCGAAGTGATTTTTGGTTGAAGGTTCCTTCGTTGTTGTTGGCAGTTGTTGAAGGATCTTGGCAAAGTTGTCCATCATTGCGCTCCTTTGTTTCTCGAGGGCTCCTCAAGCAAATATTTTGATAGGATCTCCCGCTCCCTCATCACTTATTTTCTTTCCCCCATGGGCGGTCGTTTGGGGTTTGTGAGGGCTGATTTCGCAGCGTTCAACTAGACTGAGTCCCAAACTCCTATACCTCGGGACCCCAGTTAGACATGCAAGAAGGATCGGTGAATGATGACCGGCTTGAGTACCACCGGGACATACGGATTTATGTAGGAACACAATGAAATATATAAATACATGAGCAACGCAGATGCAATGAAATGAAGTCTTATTTCTATTAATAACAAATGACTGAAATATGCGCTTACAAACAATGTAAATAACCATATGCTGTAGCTATCTCAGATATATGGCTACTGTGATCCGAGAAGATGATCAAACAATGAGGCTCTCTAGAGGCCTTTTACAATAGACTTAGGAATGCCAAAAGTCATATACATCCAAACCTAACCTTCTAGGAGATGAAGCGCCAAAGTCATGTGGGTCTGCTTGGGCAGTTAGTACATCAACTTCCTGGTCGTAACTTTGCATAATGCATCTCTGCTTTAGGGCGCAGGATAGTCAAGGAAAGGTATCGGTGAGGAGGTTCATTTTGGGGGATTAATTATTTCTTCAGCTATCATTGAGAACTCCTATCTCAAAACCTTCATTTAGGCCCCCAAAATGGCCCCGAAGTTAAAACCCCGCTAAAATAGTAAATTGCCAAAATTGCTTAAAATCGCTTTTGAGCTACCGGAAAGTGGGTGGCCAACGAGCATCCACCGGATCTATCATGCCCCTCTTCCATTTTAATGATTTTTCACTCAAAATTTCGAGACACGTAATTTTACCAAGCCGTCCTCACCTCTCTCCTCGAGTATCCTCCTTTGTAACCCTATTTTGAAACTTGTGTGACCGCTTTTCATACTTGACCACTCCTTACTTGCTCTTCCCTATCCCCACCACCTTAGCACTTGTTTATACAAAAAAGGTTTATAAAAATATGTATATATATATATAGTATATATATTATAAAGACATAGGACTCCTACCATCTGCCTTCACCTCTCCTTAGTATCCCTTGTAACCCTTCTTTGAAACTCGTCTGACTGCCCATACTTACATATATATAAAGAGTCTTATTTATAATAAAAAGATTTCTTATAAAAACATTATTATAATCGAAATATTTTCGCTAATGAGTAAAGTTCTCGGCGAGGATACCGTCATAATAATCATTCCTGCACTACACAAGTTGTCGAGAAACATGCATAAACGATCCTGCCAAGTAATGGGATATCTAATAGAAATTTCAATATATTTGCGAAAACGAGTCTAACCGACCGTTTCCCTATTCCATACTTAGCCACTTTTTCGATTGTGGGTTCTGGGACAGGCGGGCTCAAGATTGCGCTTCCATTGTTCCATGACTTGCAAACAACACCCAGAATTTCGCAATATACAAATTGATCGTTGGACTGCCCCATCATGCGCTCTTTTTTTTTACGTGTTTTTCACTCAAAGTTTCCGATACATACAATTTGATTGTCGGGCCCTCACCTCTCTCGAGTATCCCTTGTAACCCTATTTTGAAGCCCGTCCAACCACTTTTCATACTCGGCCATTCCTTACATGCGCTTCCCCATCCCCACCACCTCCGCACTTGTTTATAATAAAAAATTGTTTATAAAAACATTATTATATATATATATTATAAATTATAAAGACATACAATTTGACCATCGGGCTCTCACCTCTCTTGATTACCCCTTGTAACCCTACTTTGAAGCCCTTATGAGTGCTTTTCATACTTATATATATATAAAAGAGTCTAATTTATAATAAAAAAAAATGTTTATAAAAACATTATTATACCGTAAAGATTGTCATTAATCAGTAAACGCCTCGAGGAGATAGTCACATGGACTGTCCCTACACAAATTGTCCAAAAATATGTAGAAAATATCTTGCCAGGTAATGGGATATCTATTACAAATTTCAATATATTAGCAAAATCAAGTCCGATCAACCGTTTCCCTATTCCATACTTAGCCACTTTTTCGCTTGTGGGTTCCCAGACAGGCGGGCTCAAGATTTCCCTTCCATTGTTCCACGACCTACAAACAACACCCG
>SNQJ01S0295098.1:0-10590 GCA_010110895.2 Picea sitchensis | reverse complement strand
ACTATATAATCCCCTGGACCCCTGGATGCAAAGAAAACAACAAGTGGGAGAATGTTGGGTATGTGTTATATTCTTTGCATGTGTGTGTGTGGGCGCTTCCTAGGGGGGTCCCAGGGGGGGGCAGGTATGCCCCCCCCTGGTTACGCGCAGCGTTGGGCACCAGGTGGTAGCCCGGGGCCGACAGGGTTCGGGGTAGCGCCCCGAGTATGCGCAGCGTTTGGGGCAACGCCCCGATTTTTTTTTTTTTGGGCGGTTTTTGCTATTTTTAGCGGATTTTGCTATTTTTAGCTGATTTGTAAATTAATCCCGGATTAAGGGATTAGGGTTTTGGTATCTACGGAATACCTAAAAACATTGTATTTATTCTATGGCGAATGGTGAAATTTGATATAATGAAAAAGAAAGGTTTTCCCGGTTGAGGGTTTCCGATAAAGATCTCTGTGTATTCTGTGTATGAGCCATTGATTAATTTCTGTATTGCTTAAGAATATATATGCATTGCTTTACTTCGCAGGTTTAAAACTTACAGTTGGGACGGTTTAACCTCGGCTGGGATTTTGTTATATAGTTTGTTGAATCTTTGAATAAACTCCATGACTGTTTCTGGATTTTTTTTTCTTAAAGACCCAAATTCGGTGAAATAATATAGGTGGTCTTTTCTTTCACCCCATTGTCTGAGGAAAGCATCTTCTAAGGCATCATAAGACAAGATAGATGTTGCAGGTAGACTCTGAAACTAAGTTCGGACCTGGCCTTCGAAAGTTTGAACAAGAAGCCTCAAATATACATCCTCATGTTCAATACCTAGGATGTCTACGAATTGATCAAAGAAATTAATGTGTTCTGTTGCGGTCAGATCTCCTTCCCCAGTAAACTTTGGTAAATTTATTATGTAATTTTCGGGAAGGTCGTGCAGAGGAATGGGAAATACCAAAGGAGCGTATCTTGCTGCGACTTTCGCAAACACTCTGGGAGGGGGGGTAGGCCCTTGGCCTCTAGCTCCTCCTACAGGAGCCCCTCCCCCTCCTCCTCTGATAATCCCTCCACCTCCTCCTCTGGCGGCTGCCATTGTTATTAGTGGAAAGTCGTAAAGGGGGTTTCGGAAAATTAAAATTGAATCTTTATTTTCTTCGTGAAGAAGAAAATACGACGATGAAAGATAAGGAACATGAGGGCTTGGTTCCTCAGATTTGCAAGAGACGAAATCAGGAGAACTGGCGGGTGTGGAAACCAAATGTGTAACACACTCTTCAGGATTAGGTGAGGTTAGGAAATTTAACTAAAGAAAAGATGGTATGTCAACTGCTGACGAACTTTCAAAAGGGGCCTTTCCTTTGTGTACTAAGGGGGTTGTCGGATGAATCTCACTCCTAAATTTGGAGCAGTTTGACGTTGGATATTTAGTATCAAAGAGAGGACTGCGTGAAGTTAAAGGTTCTAAAGAACTCTTAGTCTTTAGTTGTGGGTGTTTAAGCTTATAGACTGCAGCGGTTGGCTTAAGAGAGCCTCTTGCCTTTAGAATATTCTCGGGATCGTTAACGGGTGTAATCTGCTTACCGTCCGGGTTTTGTCTGGTATTCCTTCAACCGGATGCTAGTTTATTATTGGTGGAGTTGACAAGTGAAATATTGGAAAGCCTTAAAAAGGTGTGTACTCTTTGTTCACTATCAAAGGGTAACACTTTCAACGAAAAAAAAATATGTTGTTTTCCAAGGGAAAAAGATTTCCTAACTTCGGTCCCCGACAACGGCGCCAGAAAGATGTTGTTCCAGAGTCTGTACTTAAGTCTTAGAAGTACAGTGTCTAGGCATCTAAAAGTGAGTAAAGGATAGAGAAGAGAGAAACGTTAACCTTCGGCAAGGGAAACTAGGGAAGATTTCTCCGTTGGCATTGTCTAGCTTCCAACCATTCCTGGATGTTTATATCCTGTTCAATCACTGCCCATGAACGTTTGAGTTCAACCCGTGTAGTGGATGTTTTAAGGATGGTATCGAAAAGGTTTAAGGCAATGTACGTTTGATTTGATAATCCAAGTTCGATGTTGGGTTGTGTTGGTACAGGGACAGTCATGGAGGAACAGTAAAATAAGAAAACTTCAGGGGGGATTTAAGTGTTGTCTCAATTCAGTCCTATAAAAGAGAGTTTACGGTTTAACAAATGAAAGAGAAATGCAAATCAAAGGCTCTTTCCCATAACTAGGTTATATTTTAATAAAATGTATGAGGTGGGAGAAAATATTTTTCTGTCTATCGAGTAAGGCTCCTATCAAGGGAGAATCTCACGTATAAACAGAAGAAGAAAAATGTAAAGAAATAACCCGATGAGGCATAAAATATATATAGAATTATGAAAGTGTTGACTGGTCTTATACCTACTGATAGCTGGTACAGAGGAAAAACAGTAAACAATATAGAAAACCAAAATTCATTCACTATAGTAGAGGTTTCACTAAATTATAGAGAAGCTTTCATCAGTTATGAATATGAAATGAAACGAAATATGAGATACAAGAAAACAAACTCATAACACAGTTGTGACGGAATTGAAAATCTTCGGATTTTCTTTATATTAACTCTCAAAATGTAAAACCTCTGTTACAATCGACACAAAAAGGTCCAACCTCTTTTCTTTCTTTCTATGGTGTATTTATACATTTTTACAATAAGATGGAATCTCAATCGTTGCAAAGATTTCAGTTATGATAGGGAGGAGAGAAATCTCTCCATTTCTTCTTCTCTATCTTTACTTGGTGCCAGAAGCTTGTCCTCGTGCGTGCTCGGTACAAGTGAAACATCTTTCAACCAACTGAGATATTAGCCTTGATGGTTCTGATTGACAATTGGCTTCAAAAGAGTAACAATCTCGGCTAATTGCAGCAACCTGTGTTCCATTTGTCTGTCTATGATGTCGATAGCACATAATTGCGTGCTTGGTTTAATCATACATTTGTCTATTTGGAATATGTCCACCATAGTCACTTGGGAGATCTCGATTGAATTTCCTTCCTCTTTTTCATTTAAATCAAGTGAGATTTTTCCCATATTCATCTAAATCAACGCCTCGGCATTACCTCCGCTATCAATGCCTAGCAGATTACCATCTATAGAGCTAAAATCCTCTTCTAAGGATTTCGTTACCCTCTTGGCTTGTAGCTTACCTTCCGAGATGTTGTGTTCCCATTCTTTTAATAGAATGTTTCCTCTGGTTTTCTCTGAAATGGTAAACCTGGGAGTACTTCCTGAATCCCTGTTGTTTGTGGCTATCACAGCCTCTAGAAAGGCGACCCGTGTTGCTCCAGGTTCTCTTTCTATAGCAGATAAATTCTCCAAAACTTGATTAACCAACAAACAGTTGTCCCGAATCACTTCTACCTTGGCGAGTAAATTTCATTGGGCCGCAGAGACTCTGCTCCGAGTCTCCATCGCCTGGGACTGGAACATCCTGATATTTATCACTTTACTTTCGATGATTTCCACTCTAGCGTGTAGCTGTTCGATCAAATATTTTTGCTGGCCCACTTGCATGTGACCATTCTGAACTACCAGTTGTGTTTCTTCAAGCTTAGTCTTGAGCAGCTCTATCTCACTTTTATTGGCCAACCTTGCTTTCTCTATTCCTACACTCGCCTGGTCTTTGGCAGCCTCTGTTGTTGTGGCTAGTCTGTCTTCTAGGGTCTTGATGAGATGATTTTTTTGTTTCAGCTGGCTTTTCAAAATCCTGACTGAAAATTGGTTCGCTGTGGCATATGCCCCTAATGTCCCAGTTATTTTCATTGTGAACTGTTCGTTCTTCTTGTCCTTCCCATCAGTCATAACTTTGTATTTCTTTACTATAGATTTCCCTTCCTGATAGAATTCTCTCTTTACCACTGCCTTTCTCTTCTTATCGAAGAAGAACTCATTCGGAGGGAGCTCTTCCACCTGTATAGGCCTCAATTCTTCATTTAAGATCCACCCTACGTCAATATTTCCCTAAGTTGACTGCAAGGGAGTAACTGATGTGATAGGATCTCTGATTTGCTTCGCTGATTGTCCCGGAGTAGTAACTGGAGTCTGCTCCTTTGGCGGGTCGGGAGTCTTTATCTCTACTTTCAAACTCTTAGTTTGCTCTCCCCCGTCCTGGTCAGGGATGATTTTAGGGGATAAATTTCTCTCATGGGATAATTTTCCATGTTTTCCCCCCAAAAAAGATTCGCTATTCTAAAAATGATTTGCCCAAATTCTATAGGATAAAATTATTTTAACTTAAAAATTGCCAAAATTTTCTACAAACTATATAAAATCCTTATAAATTTGAATATTTTTATAAAAATATCACCAAACATTTATAGTTGAAATATGAAGGATTAATAAGATTCGCCAAGTTTTGTACATTTAAAAATAAATTTCCATCCTTAAAATCATCCCTGGTCCTGGTGTTTTTCTTGACCAAGAGTCGTATCCTTGGAGCCTTCGGCATCTTTTTGTTTCACCTCCGTTGTACTTGAACTGTCACCCCATAATACTGCGGGAAGACAACTATGTCTATGTTCTTGGAATTTCAGAACATCGGCCCTCTCTTCAAGTGCCAATGTTTGGATCCGAGCTAAAATCTCGGCATAAGATCTTGCGCCTCGGAAAATGTCATGCGAGGGCGAATTTTCGTGCTCAAATCTCTTGAGTCCGCAACTAGACAAATGATTACTCATGACCCTTTGTGGATTATGCTTCTTGAAATCAATAAGCACCAATTTTAGGTCTTCCAGGGCTACTGCCTCAGCTTTAGCATGCCTGAAATCTAATAAAGAATATGAATTTAAATGAATAGGAAAAGGTGACCATACCTTCTCCGAGTATCCCTTAAGCTCCTTGATTATGCCACCGATTATTGTTTGTCTAGCAACCTCACGACAAGCCATCTTGTCAGGAATGAATAATGGCAATGCATGCGGGGGAACAAAAGCCCCGAAAACTCTGAGATATGAGAATTCAACTTCTACATACCAGTCAGCTATGCTACTCAAATTCGTCACTATACTGTCCGATATCCTGGGTGGCGAGTGGCCAAAAATAGTGACATGCAGAGGTACCATCACCCAGTTGAAGATTTCATATACGAAATCTACCGCTTTGTTTTCCCATAATTTTGAATGATAGACGTGGATGGGCTCGGCCTCTGCTGGAGTCCAACTCCAGCTCATCAAGGGAAATGGTGTTAGAAAGAATACATCGAACATAATGTATGCAGACATAAAAAATGAAGAAATCTTTCAACTCTCTTTCTGCACCTGATACTCTGTAATCCGACTGGTCAAGCTATCAGACAATATTTTCGCCCAGTCGAAAGAACATCCTTCGACAACTCGATGTATTAGAGGCACCCATTGAAGAAAGAAATGTGAGGTGTCCTCTCTCCCGTATAATCTGCACGTCATCATAGCTACATACTTGAACTATGGTTCCAAGGAAGCTATTGAATATATACCATGACTGTCTGCCCTAAACTTCGCAGGGTGCGAAACCCAATATCTTATTAAGCTAGACATGGTCTTTTCATACTGCACACATTCCTTCTGTTTGAACTCTTCCAAGAATTCAACACCATATGTAAGGTCGGATGATGTGGGCAACTTGTACATATCTTGCAGATGTTCAGGTCTGAAAGTCCCAATGGTGACCTTATTCTCATTCATGATGGTTCTGGTTGGTATGTCCACATGGTCTAATGCCCATCAGACCATATCATAATAGGGGAGAAATCGTGTCCTGGACACTACTTTATGCATTCCCGATTGAATGACGATCTTATATTTGGTGGTTATGTCGTCCTTTTCATTTTCATTGGAATCATCGGAATAATCCACTAATTCGGTCTGCAGAACATCAGAAACGAACGACCAGTTCGATACCGATTCGACACTTCGAGGTGAAGTATCAACGATGTTATCCGAACCTTGTCCTAGAACCTCAACGCTGGCTTTGGATTCTTTTCACGGGGCCATGACGAGAGATCCTGCTTTAGCTCTTCTGCGATAAAAATATGTATACATACAGAAGTTATCTCGTTGAGAAAATGTGCTCTGCGTAATACAGAAATGAGTTTGTTATAACGAAGAACAACTCTATATATTCAAAAACTCGGTACTTTTTAGAACAGATATGTCAAATCGTGTTTAGAAATAAATTTAGCAATAAAAAACCAATCTTTATTTGTCGATTCGCCTTATTTCTAATTAATGCCATAAATTTTGGCGGTTCGAAATGTCAGTTGGCGTAAGGAAGGATTAATACTGCTTCGTAAATTGTGCAAGCATCAAAACACATGAGATATTGATTTAGCTTAATTAATCTGATTTTACCAAAGTTAATTAACCTTTCGGTACTCGTTGTATCGGGAACTTTTGCTTTAACCCTTTGAACCTCTAACCCCCGAAATTGTGATGATTGATTTTGATTAATAAAAATGTAATTGTGATTAGGCATTTAATTAATTACGTAATTATTTATATTCACCATATCACGACTCAGAGCTTCGAAGGTAAGTTTCCGGGAAGTTTGCATGCTGAGCTGCAAAACCGCGAGATCGTGATAATACATTTTAATTAAAAGGGAAGATAAACTCGGATTAAGTGTTTAATTAATTATGTTCATATCCTTATCGTGACTTCGCGATTCGGGGCTTAGACAGTGAAACTTTTTAAAGAGAAAACGCCGAGTGGTGAATTGCCAACAGAACTTAACCATGGCTTAGCTTTTACTTTTAACCTTGACACGGGTTACTAAAATAAGGAATTCATGGTTTCGGCTATCGAGGTTACGACAATAAACTTTTGGATTTAGTGAACGCCGAGGTACGAAAACCCGATGACGTTTAATCATGATCCAGGAAACTTTTACTCCCGTTACTGCCCTGGGTGAAATTTTAAAGTGATTTCGCCGTTTCGTTGCTCGGGACTTGTGAACTACATGATCTATAGCATCCAATATGCAAAATCCTGAGGTAGAACAAAAGGGGAATTTTTTTTTGCCAAAAATTAGAACTCGCCTCGAGAGTACAATAATCGTTGTTGCTTGCGTGATAAGATTTCATAGATTTTGAAACCACAGACGGAAAATACAAAAAACATCTTTCGATTTCGAGCATTAAGACATGAAATTCGAGATGGGCTAGAAAAACAAAGGCGGCTCCAACAGCCTCGACACGTCATCTAAAATGACATCATTTTCGACACATCACTATAGGTAATAGCATTTTGAGAATATAGCAAGGAACTAAATTTCAATTCCAGGAAGCGGTAAAACCTGAAATATCAAATCTTAATTAATTAAGTTAATCTTGGTTAAAGACGGTTAATAAGTTCGTACTTCATAAGTTAGGACGTTTATCATCCCTCTCATCTTGAAATATCCAAAGTTCGAACTTCTGAAACATTTCAAACTTAAAATGGGTTAATTAAAACTAAAAATGATTATCCGATAATTAATCATTTCACAATTTCGGGTTTCGAGGATTCTATCTCGAGCTACTCATTAAAATCCTGAAACCCGAATACCTAAAAAAATTTAATGTTAAACATGATTAATTAATATCTTAAACAAGATTATCTCATAATTAATTTCTCATGAGTTCGCGATTCGAGAATTTTCAAACCTGTTTCATCCAAGTTCCCGATCACGAACCACCAATATTTATGGCATTAATCATGAATAAATGGCAATGATTTCAATATAGATTGCAGATCATTGCCAAGATTTCTTCATTGAGGTAGATGATTTTTTCGTTAGTAAAAGTATTCATAAATCAATACGCTTAAGGTGAATAAGAATATTTGATTTTGAATTATATTTTCATTCTCGTAGAATAACAAGTTTTAAGCCAGCTGAATAAGCTCACACATTCTCCTGTAATAGGTAACACAATTCTGATTTCATTAATATCATGGCACCGTGGAAAATGGCTAAATAATATGGTGAGAGCGTAGATCTAAACACAGATGTTCTCTTAGACACCTCACTGAGAGCCATAGATACCATGAAATCATGGACACAGGTGTTCGATATTCTACAACACTACCTGATAATTTGCCCAGAGGATTCAAGTGATGAAGTAACCAAAACCCATGCGACTAAACTCAGGGATATAGCTGATTCAGAGATACAAAAGATAACTGCGTGGACGAGGCTCATGCCGTATAACAACATGATAGGCTAGGCCCCGGAGAATGTTGACATTTCAATCAGGAGCATTTGCAATTCACAGACGGTTGTTATTGGGTCTTTTCGACCAGAGCATATTAAAGTAATGTATAAATTATCCCTCATTTTTAAATACAGTTACAATGTTGAATTCATAATGGAGTTTTACCAACAGGAATGCACACAGTATGGGAAAAACTACACTGATTTAATCAAGAAATGGTGGGGGCATCCTGAGAAATTCAAATCCGACACTCATGGGATATATGCCACAACATCGTTAGATGCCCATATGATTTATGTGGCTATGATGCTATGTAGGATATTTGGGAAAAAGGACTCCTCTCATTTCCTGTTGGCATGGGTACCGATTATGAATGAAGTGGTCGAGGGCTATTCTTTCAACTGGGCCAAGATGTTATCAGACAACCTGGCCAAAGAAATCATAGGGTACCAATTGGAAAAGTACAAAGGGAAACCTTCTCCTTTATACATGTCGGCGTACTTCATGGATTCCATTTTTTTTATCACTCCTTTCCCTCTGATGAGCTGGATTTGGAACTTGACCAACGTCGAGCCTATCCATTTCTATCACTCCAAGTTGTGGGAGGACAAAGCCAGACATTTATTCTATGAAATATGCCATTATGTAGTGGCTCCAATTCATATCTCCTTGTACAGTTTCCCACCTCCCAGAATTTCAGAAAAAATCATGGCTAACTTGGGAAAAGTATCAGACTGGTATATTGAGGAAAATGTTTTCTATATCATGGTTTTTGGGTGCTCGTTTCCCCCCATGCTCTCCCAAAATTTTTACCAGATCGACTGGTATGCCAAGAGGTGGATTATTAGGCCATGACATGGGGCATTAGTAAATAATTGAAAGCATCCCAGAAAAAGGGTATGGCCAAACTTCCCTCTTTAGGTTGGTATGATTTTGTTGCAAGATTTCGACCATTCGAAAGTATAGGCTGCGGCTCTAGAAGACGTCAAGTTAGTTGATATTGAGTTTAAATGCCACAATCCCCATAAGATCGTGGAAGATCATCTGACTCAATACAATTTAAGGAAGTATGTGCACAATATTTCCCCTCAGGACAAAGTATTCAGGGGAGTCAGATCATATGAGGAAGTATGGAGCATAGTCCAAACTCAATCTCTCGATCAATTATCTAGTTTCTATAATTTTCAAAAGCATAGAAATAATATTTTTCCAAATGTATTATAGGGGGAGCCAATAGCACATTCGTATACACAGGAAGCTATGCCTAAGGGCTTAGAGGCAGGAATTTTTGACCAACAGAGTACTGAGGAAAATATGAAGAGTACCAAAGTCTCAATGTAGGGAGTGGAGACTTCATTACCAAACCCACTAGGGACTCAAACAAAATCTCAGCTTGAAGCTTTTCAAAAAAAGGGACAGGATACATCATTGTCTACACCAGATAAACCGGATACCAACACAACAAAGAAACATCCATCCACAGAGATAGGTATCCCCATTATGTCATTAACACCTTTACAGTCAATTCAAGGAAATGCCAATGCCAAAGTCATATTTATAGAGGACCTTACTTCGATTTCAGCCGAAGAAATGCCTCCTTCAGACTTATTTTTCAGTAAGAAAAGAACGACCATAGTTACAAGATAAACGCATAAAAAATATGGTACAAAATTAAAAAGGAAAGGAATGTCGTATGATGGAAATGGTCTAGATTATACATAATTCGCTAGGGAAATGGCAGGCTCATTAGGTGCCTTTGCCACGTCCAATCAATGTTCAGTAGAAAATCTAGCGGATCAGCTGAAACAAAAAAACATTTTGGTAAGGAAATTGCAAGACCAGATGATGACCATGGAAAGGGATGTACGAAATAAGATGAACAAAGAGTTTGAACAAGTCATAGCTGATGTCAGATATCAGATCCAACAATGGAAAGATAACCTCGATGAGCTCCATCAAAACTCATAGGACAACAGAGGGTTGGTCACTCAACATGAAGAATTAGTCAAGAAAATACAAGCCAAGATAGAATTGGTTGAAGGTACAACAATAGATATGGCATTTTTCCAAGCTCAAGCACTGGAAGTACATGAGAAGCTGGAATCAACCCAACAAGTTATTTTTACAAAAGTGGAAGCCATTCAAAATTGTTATCGAGTGGTAGACCTTTCCCATAATAAAATTTACATTAAAGAAAGGGAAGCCCATGCATCTCGAGCTAAGTTTCAGGAGGCTATCTTTATAGTACCAAAATATGATGTATCGACAACTCCTCGACTGTCTCTATCTAAGAAAACCAAAGGTGACATAATTTTGAAGCCATGGGAATCAAATCTTGCCGAAAGAAAAAGATTGTCTAGAGAGGTACACGAAGCTTGTCTAGAACCAATATCTTCACTAGAAAAAGGGCTA
>SNQJ01S0295097.1:0-10597 GCA_010110895.2 Picea sitchensis | reverse complement strand
TCACCCTTGGTTCTTCAGGCGGAGGAGGAGATAAGAACCCTCCTTCCGGAAAAATTGAAAGTTCTCATAAACTTCCCTTGAGGAAAAAATGAAAAAACATTGTGCAAGAAGAGGAGGTACCTAGAAGATAAAGTGATATCCACGACCTCTCCCTCAAGGATATGGAACTTGAAATTGACATCAAGAAAGTGTTCCCCAATGTCGACCAACTAGAGAACATGGCTCACTAGAACCCTTAGATGGAAATAATTGAGACCAAGACCTTCGACGAAGAAGAGTCTTTTTCATTTTAGAGCGTTGTTTTTTACAGCGAATCCAGAAATTTGATTATTGAGAAAAGAGATGTAAAGAATAAGAAGGGGAAATCTTATTCAGATATTAACCTATGGAACATGTGGTCTTCCCAAATTTCCTAGATACATCGAGCAACTGGAGATGCTCTAGAAAATTCTATTGAAGGCCTTGAAGTGGAGAATGTCAGGTTAAAGGAGAAAATCAAAGAATAGGAGGAAGCTTTAATGCCCCTTCCAGTACTTGCTAGTCCTTTAGCAATGATTGGGCCTACCACACCTGCGGCAAAGTAAAAAGGATTGACAAGCCTTCTCACTTCAACCCAAGGCTTTGTGGAAAATAATATCAAGAAAAAAATGGAAGTAATAACATAGGATTGGGAGATGTCAAAGAGCATGGTCTCTTTTGGAACGAGAGCAGACGCTTTTCATGAATATCTGCAAGCAGATTTGAAAAACAAGGAAGTTTTATACCTCGATGTGGTTGTACCATTTGGTGTTAAAGTTACTAATATGACGGAATTGATAAGAAGAGATAAGGATCTCCCTTCCCCGAACTGAATAAAAAAATTGAACGCATGTTGGAAGGAAAAGGTAAAAAACACAAATGGTATTGTTCAAGCATGTACCCGGGCTATAACTAGAAGAGAGGAATTATTCAAGAAGCTAACTGAGATAGATCTAGCTGGTAGCACCAATGAGGTCCAAGACCCAAAATTGATACTCAACTCATTTTTCTTAACCAAGCAATCATTTGATGAACAAGTTTCTATCTTTAAAGGGTTGTCATTTGAAAAATTCTACGACATTCTTGAATATGGTGAAGATGACGTGGAAAACTGGCTAGTTGATTATTCAATCAAAAATAAAGACATTAAAGAAGCATTGCAAAACATTTCTATTGATCTAAGGTACTTGGAAGGTGAACTCTTCAATATAAAAATCCGGCATGAAATCAGTGTGGCACTAATGAGGAGATACATCGAGGAGTGGTTCAAAAAGGTTGTCAGCAAGCTCACTAATGAAGGGAAAAGGAAGGTTGAGACTATTCTTGTAAATTTTGAGGAAAGCCATAAAAGGACATTAGCGAGAAAGTGACAAACGATGAGATACCATCATACTAAGTTCATACTAATCACATCTTTTTGTCCTTATCAAGCTCTTCATCCAGTTACTCCACCTCTTTAAATAGAAAGATTTAACCAAAGAGTGGTATTTTCTTTTTTCTTCTTTCCAGGTCTTGTTGCCTTCGACCGCCCACTTTATTCTTTCTATGAATGTCAATCTTATACATATTTTCTTGATGGTCCAAGGGATCCCCAATCCCAGTCATTATGACAAACACATTCTAATTTCAGAGAATTTGTATTGAACTATATATTTTTTAGAAATTCCAAGAGAGCTATTTTGGGAACAATCTCGACTCTACTTTGTAACCCAGTTTTTTTTTAATATAAATTATTTGGAGTTGAGCTATTTTTATCTCCTTTTGAGTTGCCCAAGTATTACTCTATCAAAGTTCTCTTATGCATGCATATCATTTTCTTTTAGTTTTTTTTTATGTGATCATAAATTTTTAGCCCTACTCTGATGGATGTGAGAAATTATGTTTATTTGCTTTAAATGTATGAGTGTGTGTGTGTTTCTTAGTCCATTATCAGGAACTTGCTTTTAAAATAAAAATAAAATATTTTATGTTTTCTGTTATATCTATTTTATTTTGACAGACTTCTTTAAAAGTCCCACATTTTGTAAATCTCGGACATAGGAGTACCACCTCTATGGATTCACATCCTCGTGAGGTTTTTGTTTCGGTCTTGACGGATTCAAGCATCGAAAATAAGGAACACAAGTTTGGTTGAGGTATAAAGGTATGAATATTAGTGTATTTATATTGTAGAATGATGCAGGAGCATCGTAAGCAGCCAGCCAAGCAAGCAACGTAAAAGGTGGAAGACAGCTGGAAGACCACCAACACAGGTTTTTGAAATGTTTTTTAAGAATTAATGTAATGGTTAAAGGGAAGCGTACTTGCACATTGTAAACAGATCATGAGCGATTCTCTCTCATTTGTAGAATGTAGAGGCATTTATGCATAATTAATGAAATTAGGTAGATTTGAATTATAGATTAGACAGTTTAGAAGAGCAGGAGGTAAAAATGGATATAGACACCCTCATCTTTGTATTATTGTATCATTAGAACATTAGCATAGAGCTGTAGCAGAGAGTTGGAGAAGAAGAACCCATGTACAGGAGCTTTGAATTAATATATGAAGCTTTGAATCAGATTTCATGGTGTTATGATGTTTTCTGTTTATACATGGTGAATGGTATGTTTACAGTGGTTTTATTCTCTCTGTTATGAATTTGCTTTAATACTATGTGTATGTAGGATTTCATGTTGAATGTTTGAAGTCTGAGAGAGAAAGAGAATGAGTTTCAATTGTTTATCTTCCTGGGTGAGAGTTCCTGCAAGGAGTGCAGTGAAACATCCACAAGGAGTGCATTGACAAAGGTTCATAGTTTATCTCTGAAAGCTCAGGAGGGATACCGTTGTTCTCATTCTAGTAGAAGTGCAAGTGAAGCACAAAAGTCATGCAAGGTGTGCGCAGGCTGGTTGAAAGATTAGAACTTATCAACCAAGGGGAGAGTTGAAGGACTGTTGTTGCAGGGAGTGCACAAAGTCGAAAGATCAAAATACCCAGGAGTATTTGAAAGTTTGTTGCAAGGAGTGCGAGCAGGAACCCTTTTGGAAGTTTGAGTTTGTAAGTGAAAGCTCATGAGGGATAACACCTTTGAACACTTCAAATGAGGATGAAGGTCAAACTACTTCAAAGGGAGACGAGGGTCGAAGTCATCCTGCAGAAGTAAAGTTCAGAAGGGAGAACATTGGTTTATTTCGTAGAAGTTGTCCAGGAGAAAACGAGCAGTCAAAATTCTCTATGGAGAATTCACGAAATAGCGACGACCATAGGATCCAGGAGAGCTACGGAGAAGTTAAGCATTGGATCGAACAAAGACTTATTAGTCGTTGACCCTGTGGAAAGTGCCATTTCATAATTCAGGGTTTAGAAGTGATAGAGGGACGGAAGTCGGAGGTTCGTTCAAGTCCCAGAAGCCGGAAAGCTTGAGAGACAGGTGGCGAGAATCCACGTCAGAGGTAGAGGATAGTGGAGTAGACAAATGGCGTACTTGTCACCAGGCGGAGTCAAAACTTCGTTGACTATTTTGTGGTTTCGTAGGTTGGAGAGCCGGAAGCCTTGCATCAAGATTCATGAAGACGCAAAGTTTGAAACTCCAAATCGGCGAAAAGTCCCATAGGGGAGCCAGTCTTTGTTGAACGCATCGGGGTTCGGCATTTCGACATTTTTGAAGAAGAGAGATAGGGATTCTTTGTTCCGGGATTCCCGAAATCACGAGACGCGATACGGCTATGGAGGAGAACGCGGCCAAACATTTCGGTGAATTGGCATTTCAGGTTTCAGTAGTAGAGGGCCGAGAAACTCAACATCAGGGATCATGAAATTGCGAGACCCGAAGTCCCAAATTAGCGAAGGGCGCAACGTTATTGTGGTCAAGGATATTTGGTTTGGTGCCTGGTGTTTGTTCACGCAGTCTCAATTCATATGGACCTGTGGAAAACACTGTTGTGTGTGTGGGATTCCCTGTGGGGAAAACCAAAGAGTCAACCAGACTCAAGGGTAGATTTAGAAAGATCCTGTGCATACCTTGGCCTGAGGGTCGGGGGTCTGCACCAGTTGTGGTATCAGAGCTTGATTTTGTCTGTATATTTCAGGTAGAGTAATCTAGGGGAAAAGGAGTACTCTGATACACATCAATTGTGGTATCAGAGTTGCAGAACGAAGTCTTTATTTTTTGTAGCGGAGAGAATAGGGAATATTTCTCAGCCATGCCGCTGAGAAGAAGAGATAGGACAATGCCAATGCCTAATCCAGTAGTGGAAAGAGAAATGTGTGAACTACGTGCTAGGCTTGATGCCATGGAGACACCACAAAGGCACACAGTTAACACTGGAGATATCAGTGAAGCTGAAAGTGAAAATGAAGCTAGAAACGAGGGAGAAGAAGTAGCAGTCGAAGATACTGCGGATGAATGCCTATTCAAGGCTGTTGCAAGGATAGGTGCCAGAGAAAAGATGGAGATTCCCATGTATGAGAGAAACTTATATGTTGAAGAGCTTCTAGACTGGATTAGAACTCTGGATAAATACTTTGACTATGTGGATGTCAAGGAAGATAAGAAGGTCAAACATGTTGCCACTAGACTTAAAGGGCATGCAGCATTATGGTGGGATGAACTGCAGGCTGACAGACGCTGCAAGGGCAAGCAGAAAATCGAGAGTTGGGATAGAATGGTTGCAAAGATGAAATCCAAATTCATACCCAAGGATTATCAAATCACTCTGTTTCTAAGGATACAGAATTTGAGACAGAAGTTGATGTCAGTGAAAGAATACATTGAAGAGTTCTACAAGATAAACATCAGAGCAGGTCATCGGGAAAACGATGATGAAAAGGTTGCCAGGTACATGAATGGTCTGCGATATGACATTCAATATGAGATGAGCATGATGATCATTCGAACTGTGGAATATGCTTATCATATGGCTCTGAAAGCTAAAGAAAAGCTGAGCCGAAAGCAAGGTCAAAGAGGTCGGGGTAGAATTCAAGCAAGAGACAAAAAAATTGCCCAAGACAGAACTTACAAATCTAAGGAAGAAGGGAAGAAACCTCAACCTCAACCTAAGAGAGGGGAAATCTCACAGAGAGGGCATTATGCTTATAGAAATACTTTTCCTCGAGCCAGAGGAAGAGGAAGAGGCAGAGGCGGTGAATTAAAGTGCTTTGTCTGTGGAAAAAATGGGCATAAATCTTATGAGTGTCCAGATAGGAAGAAAGAAGATGGTGAAACTCACATTGTTGAAACACAAGGATAGAATGTTGAGGCAGAAGATGCTGAGGGTGGAAGATCTTTAATGATGAGGAAAGTTCTCTTAATGCCAGAGAAAGAGGCGAAGAACTCAGCCCAAAGAAACAGTTTGTTTCAGACTGCTTGCAAGACAAAAGACAGAGTATGTAAAGTCATCGTGGGCAGTGGTAGCACAGACAATATCGTTTCTACAGAAATGGTAGAAAAGTTGGAGCTGGAGACTATTGTACATCCAATCCCATACAGAGTTTCATGGCTACAAAAAGGACATCAGGGAAATGTCACTAAACAATGTTTAGTTGAATTTAAAATAGGAGGATATAAGGATGAAATATTATGTGATATCACTCCCATGGATGTTTGTCATCTATTGTTGGGTAGACCATGGCAATATGACAGAAATGTGATTCATGATGGGAGAAAGAACACATACACCCTAGAGAAGAATGGGAGAACTCACATGTTGTTTCCGATTAAGGATAAAGAATTGAAGAAAAGACATAAATCTTTTCACTGGACAGAAGAAGAAGAGAAAAGTTTCAACCTGTTGAAGAACAAGATCACGAAGCAACCAATTTTGGTTTTGTCGGATTTCAGCAAAACATTCCAGGTCAAGTGTGACGCAAGTGGATTTGCAATTGGAGTGGTCTTGAGCCAAGATGATAGGTCGGTTGCATGCTTTAGTGAGAAATTGAATGAAGCGAAGATTAAATACTCAACATATGACAAAGAATTCTATGATGTCATACAAGCGTTGAAGAAATGGAGACATTATTTGGTTCCTAAAGAGTTTGTTTTGTACAACGTGTTGGCATCCATTTCGTATTTTTATCCTATCTTTATAAGTTGCCCACACAAGTGTTTTGGAACCCTTGATTTTCATCACAATCTTTGAATAAAACAACACTATTATTTTGCGCATTTGCACACTTGCCTTTGTTCTCATTTTCACGACTGTAAGCGTGAAAACTTTGATTTTGAAGTCACATTAAAATCGTCACTAGATTATTATGTTCACTCTTGTCTATGTGTTAATTTCATTTCCAATTTAATTATAGTCGCACAGTTGGAAAGACACCAAAATCTTTACTCATTTGGCATTCTTTTGTTGTTAATATGATTTCATTTTTATAAGATTGTCATGATATTATAATGACTGTCATTGAGTCCTTAATACATTGGTGGTTTGATGTTCTATAGTCTTTCATCGAATTCCTTGGTGCATTGGTTTCATGAAAACACATTGACATTGTGGTTAGACCCTTGGTGCAATCATTTCATACAACACATATTTGTTATGATCGAACCCTTGGTGCTGATTTCAAAACATTGTTTTGATTTTAAAACCATGCAAACACTATTGCTTGTGCAAATTTTTGGATCGACTTACCATAGTTTTCGTTAATTGTTTGGATGTCATTACTTTTAACACATTGCAATAGTGATTTGAATCACCATATGCGCTGTCGGTTGTACATTTGGATATGACTATTTTGCATGGGTTGATCTAGTTCCACCACCCTTGCACACTTGGGCATTAATGCCTCCCTCCTATCCCGGGTTACCTCTGTTGGTTTTCGGGGAAGCCTGTGAGCTATCGGTCTTGTGTATACCCTATCCAAACCCTTGACCGTTTACCCTGCCCACTGTGTATTCTGTTATATGGAACCTGTGGTACGCATAGAGCCTAATGGCAGCCAAACACTCCTGTTGTTCGACAATGCTCGTGAGGATTTGGAAAATAGTGATTGGCTGGTGTTTATCCAAAGATTTGAGGGTTTCAACCTTTCGGTTGCCCAACAGTTCGCCCTCACCTTCGACAGATGCAGGGCTAAGGTCGAAGACATACAACTCGAGCTAAATGAGGAATTCCTAAGCTCGGTTATAGGACTACCAACTATAGGGCAAAGGTGGTTTAAAATTTCCAAAGTAGACGAGGTGTCGTGGCCGCTCCTATTCACATCAAGAAAGATTGTTAGTTGCGATAGAGGTATGCATGTCGCTGCCCTCAAACCTAGGTGGAAAGATCTTTTGGTAATTGTTAAGAAGTTTTTGACCTGCGAAGGTCGTTATGGCTTGGTATTTTTGTATCATCTTTGGTTATTGATGAATTTTATAGACTACCCTTTGAATATGCCACATTATCTCTTACATAGTCTGTACAAGATGTCCAAATGATTTAAGCGTGAGAAGGCTGATAGTATCCTTTTCCATCACTGCTTGATCAAAGTTATTATTGTTCATCATTTAAGCCTTAGTGGTGACTGTTGGCAAGCCTTCCTATCAAGGAATGGCTTTTCCACCTCTGAGTGTGTTCTAATGGATAAATATGTGGTCACTGAAACACTGGTTGAGCCAGTTGTGCCACCTCCTACCCTTTTACCCCCTGTCAAACCCTCGAATTGCTCTGACATGGACCTACCCGATACCGTGGCCAACTTGTGTGCTAAAGAAAATACTAAGGTCGTCAAGAGGCTTGTGAGGAAGAAAGGCAAAGGTGATACTGTTGTCAACAGTAAGGGAAAGAAAAATGCACGATGGATATCGAGATGTGCTTGGAACAAGCCCAAGAAGAGCACCAACCAAAAACCTATCGTCTTGAGTGAGGATTTAGACTCAGAGATTGAACGTTTCCTAGCCGAGGAATACCCCTACTCTCATGGCCTCTTCTCTTTGAAACCCTATGACTATGTTTCCAACTTACCTATGTGCCTCAAGAACGACCCTAACTACCTGGGAATTAAGCTTCACAATCAAACCCCTGGTAACTTGAAAGAACCCTTGCCAGTGATGCCAAAGCCTGATCAATCACCATGTATCCAATGCAATTCCTAGCTTGAACATTATTACATGGATGTTCCCCTGTTGCAATCTAAGATTAAATCATTAGAGGAACAAGTTACAATGTTGTCAAAGGAGAACAACAGGCTACAAGCCAACGAGAAGAAACAAAAAACCATTGGTTCAATTGTCTTCAGAAATGTCGAGGCAACAACGACCTTTGTCAATTCAAAGTTATCATGATCGAATCATTTTCCTACTACCCAGGTATGTATTTCAACATCGATTTTGTTTTATGAGTTGGTTTGAATTAATATAACCGATTAGGTTTGCTTTCAATTAGTTATGTTCGTTTTAATAGATTCAAAATGATTCTGTTATTTTCGAATTACCAAAAATGATTTCGTTATGAATCATGTACAGAAGATTTGTTTGCTAAACTCGGGCACAGCTATGATTTGGTTAATGCGATTTTATTGTTCTCAAATTAGTATAAACGATTGATTTGTTTTCGATTATGTTTGATTTGCTTTTGAAAAAAAATTGTACGTTTGAATTAGGGTAGCCGATTGGGTTTGATTTCATTTAAGTTATGTTCGAATAGATTCAAGAAACGATTATGTTTCGTTTTGAATAAATATTTTCGTTTTGGATTATGATGGCATTCAACCTGTACAAAAGATTTGTTTGCTAAAATCGTGTAGCTATGCTTTGATTGATATGATTTTTCATTAGTATAATGATTATGTCAGCCCCGAGTTAGTTTGATTCATTTCTGTTTGGTTTGATTTGCAAACAATGCTGCGTGCCTTGAATTAGCATAATTATTTGTATGAGTTGGATTAGTATCAAAGACAGATTCGATACGACTCTGTTAGTTTGGATTTTAAAAAATGATTTTGTTGAGTGTTGGATTGACATATTATGTCTATATTGAATTCTTACCAGAGGTTTGCTTGATATTCATTTTGGGTTTGTTTCGATTGAAATAGATTCAAGCATGATTTCGTTTGCTCTCAATTAGCATAGAAGTTTTGGTTTAAATGATTCGCTTTGTTTTAAATTAGCAATTAAAGATTTGTTTAATAGTTCGAATATATTTGTTTTAGTTTTGGATTGATTTAAAACGGTCCTGTTTTCAAATTAGACCATCTACAGAATCGTGAGATTTTATAGCTAGTCTTAAAATTTAGATTTTTGTTAATTTTACCAATAAAACATTATCTAAACTTATCTATTCTTGTCCACCTGCAGGTACCTACGAATTTCAATGGCAAATTGGGCATGTGGTGGCAGTTTAGAAGATACTTGTTGTGATATAGTTTTGTTTTAAGTTGTTGGTCATAGGCAGAAATAGAGACTTGGAAGATTATTCCCAGATTTTTTGTAAACTGTTTATGATAATTCCCACAAGGACGTTTTACCCTGTGGCCTTTAAATACTTGTTATTTTTTGTAATGAACCCATCATCACTGTTGGGAGAACAAGACTATGGATTTATAATGATACAGACTCGAATGGAAGTGGATCTTTTGTAATAGCTTTAGCTTTCAATTTATCATACTTTCATTCAGGTTTTGTGCATTTTAATTTGTGATTAAGTCATTGACTACTTCAGATATCAAGACTTGTTACAGGTTAATGCGTTGCAATTTAAATTATGTCCATGTCTTATGTATCTCAGTTTTAGTACAACAATTACTCTATTTCAATTTAATGAATTAAGGTTTATCTTTTTCGTTAATTGAATTGTTCTGTACAAATCTTTGCATAGGGATTTATCTGACTGCAATTATTTGTAAATTATAAGATTGTTGTCATTTTTATGTCTTGTTTGTCCTGTCGTTTATATTCAAAGAGCATTGTTGCTTCATGTTTACAAGAAGCTCAAGGAAAATCTGGTGCGGGTTTCCTCCCATCGAACAACTGAATTAGATGCTTTGCACGGGACAAATTGGAAAGCTTTATTACAGGTTAGTTTATTAGTGTTATTTAAGTAGTTTAGATAGATATATATAGTTCAGATTTATAGTTAGGATTATTATCTCAATTGCTCAACTTAGATAGTTTTCATTTTATTTCTTTATCATATAATTATAAAATTATAAAATAATAGCCTTGTTGTCATAGGACATCTCACAAATGGTTTTTTTCAGGTTTTTGATTTAAAATCTGTAATCTATAAATATTGTACATTTGAAGTTGGATATAATTCTGTTGATAATTGAAAATTTAGATAATAGATTGTATATATATATATATATATATATATATATTTCAGATTTGTTTATTAGTTTTCTTTAATTGTTGTTTTCATTTAGATTAGTTCCTTTAGTTAGTTTTCTTTCGTTTTCCTAGGACTTAGATCGTCCAATGGAGCCGCTAAACCCGTCGGGGTGGATCATCCCAAACGGCTTGGGTTATTTAGACAACCCCGGACCGGATCCACTTCTCCAGTTGACGAGCGTTCATTTTCGCTCGTCAACACAACGACAATCATGCTTTACAATTTGTGACTCAATAGGATAAGTTGAACCAAAAGCATGCTAAATGGGTTGAATACATGCAGAATTT
>SNQJ01S0295095.1:0-10469 GCA_010110895.2 Picea sitchensis | reverse complement strand
ACTTGCAAAACAATCAAGTCTTCAAAAACCAGTGCTCTGATACCAACTTGATCTAAAAATGAAGAAGACTTGAAAATCTTGAAATTATTGCAAGTAAATATTATGTGTTAAAAGCAAATGGATCAACTTTGCAACACATAAATGAAAGGATTACTCATGCAAAATACACATAGACAGTAGCATAATCAATGAACATAAGCACATAAACACAACAATTGATAAAGGAGTTCACCCCTCTCTTGGGCTACATCTCCTGGTCCATCTTCCAATGGATCATTATTATTAATTGCTCAAAGTGCTCAAAAACATGCCTTACAATGCTCAAATTGACCAACCAACTGCTCCAATGGCTTTAGAGCGTCCAAAAAACCCTAGTTGGGCTTTTTCAGCACCTCAATCGGTCGAAAAATGAAGAAGTTAGGCCTTCTGGAAGTCCCCCCTTCAAGCTTGTTGTCTCTACATCTACAAAACACGCCCTTGTAACATGAACCTGGCACACACGCAATTTAAAGCGTGAAAACCCAGCACCGGGCGCAACCGCGCCAACGGTGCGAACTGTAGGACGGTTATGGGCGCGCCAGCCCCTAACCGCCTAGCACCTGGGCACGTGGGGGTCATATGACCGCGCACTATAGCAAAAAGGGCCAAACAGTTGAAACCGTGCCAACCATACTAACTCCCCGCGCTCCGGTCGTGGGCACATGGCATAATTCAAAGAACCACGGGCTAGGTTTAAAACCCCCTGCGCACGCCAACTATAGGGTTACATAATATATGGCATGGTCATATATATACAATCAAAATGACCGCGGGTTGGGGCTAATCCTCGGCCCAACCCCCCGCCAACGATCACATACTTTGAATTTAAATACAATTGAACTCATATATATATTAAGTCACAACCGGTGGCCCATTGGTCGGATGGCCTTTGCGAAGGCTCTATGTGGAGGGGAGGTCCAGGGGTCGAACCCCACAGACTCCAATATGTTTTAACAAACAAAACAATCAACCAATACCTGGGTGCCACGTGGCAGCCCATGAATGGGCCACATGGCACCCAATCATTTGACCAAACAATGCCATGTGTCAAGATATCATTCACCCTCAACTTCCAACCAAACTCTGCCATGTCATCGTATGATCGTACGGCCCTGCCACGTCAGCCTGTACGGACTGTACAGTCAACGTCCTTTTTTTTGCCTGTTTGACATTCCGAATAGATTGCAATATCTCTCGCTCCCGACGTCCGTTTGAGACGAAATGAGTTGCGTTGGGTTCGCAACGACGAGGCCTATGCTCTCGTCTGGTTTGAAGTGATTCTGAGCACTTTGAATTTTTGAGCAAAATTTGATCCCCTGATCAGTTTCTGACTTTAAATGATCTAAATGTTTTCTTCTGATGTTATAATTAAGAAATTCTTAAATGCTTCTTGGTTATAATTGATTATCTCATCTTCTCTGCTTTCCATCATTTTTATGCTAAACAATCCAACGGTTGCATTGTCCTGCCCTGTGAGAATACCTTTTAAAATCTGTTAGTCGCTCTCTAATTTTATAAAACAGGCCCCATAGCCCAATGGAGGCGTAAATATTTTTCAACCATTTTATAAAAGAAAACAACTCGGTCCTATTTATTTTAACTAGCCTAATATCTGAATTTTGAAACAAAGTTAAATCTTACATAGAGATCCCTCTCTGAAACTGGTAGGGCTAGATCCTAGTTTCGAAGTGGTTGGATAAAGTTACCTCTGGTAAATTTCTTTTGCCTTTAAACAACCTTTGGGAATTTACAGAGTGATAACATTACACAACTGTAAAACTTGACCACAACTCTTTTTCTAATATAAAACATAACTTTTTTGTGAAATTTGACTGCAACCCTCTCTTACTAAATCATTTTTTTGTACTAGGTATTATTGTTGATTCCATTTCATTTTTAGTTATTATTAGAAATGAATTTTTTACTGCCATGGTAAGGAAGGGAAAATCCCTTTATTTATTAAAATTATTGATTTTTTTCTTTAAATTTGTTATGAAATTTTGTGTATTTTAAATGCCCATTCTTTGTTTGGTAAAAACATAGCCTCTGTATGCTCACAAAATCTATGTGTGAAAAAAACTTATGGAAGCATGATTTTCTAGGTAAAATCACAGTCCATTTGGGTATAGGTTCTATGCTTCTAGATATTAATGGAAATAGAAATTATCTAGGAACATCATAGCCTATGAGATGATCGCAGTCACAAATAATTTAATTAAGAATGCAAATTTACGATGAGTTTTTTTTTTCTTTTTAATAAATGAATCTTTATTTTCATGGAGTTTTATTTCAAATATTATATATCACATTTATAATCACATTAATGCATATAGAGAAACTCAAGTCAATCAATAACTATGTTCCTTTTTTTCTTATATGAGATGATTGGAATTATAAATATTTGATTTAAGAACACAAATTTACAAAAGTTATGGATCAGGAAATCAAATGTTGGACAATTTGGTTATTAAAAAGTTTACAAAAAGTGCTCTAGGATGCAATGATTTTCACATTATTTACGAGTAAATCTTATTATAACTATGTTATCAAGTGTAGATTTAAATGATGGTTATCTGGTAATGATAACATGGCATAGCCTATTGAGATATTTTTTTGTAATGGTTTGGGTGAGATAGGTAAATTGATGTTTCAATAGTGGTTTTGTTTTTTGACACATCTTAGTGATGATCAATAATGGGTTTTTTTTTGGATAGATATAGTAGATGGATTTTTCCCATGGATATCATGAAGATAGAAAATATGTTTTTTTTATACATAAGTGTAAAAAAATGCTATACATGCATATTTAGAATATACACATTTTATTTTATTATTAAAAATATATGATATTTTTCTAAGGAAAAAAAATGCTTGATAGGTAAAAATGTTCAAAATCATTCATCAATGAACCTTCTTGGATTAATCTTGATAGTCCACTTAGCACTCATTATAAGGTAATTCTATGTGTTTTTTAATATGAAATGCATCTTTGTTTACATTGAGTTTTATTTCAAATATTATATATCACATTTTTACACTTACATTAATGTATACAATCAAACAAAATTCACAAAATAATTTTGTGCCTTGATAATTATACGATGAGATGATTTCAATTACAAATAATTAATTTAAGAACACAAATTTATAAAAATTTATGTTGAAAAATCAAATATCTTACTACAAAAAGATCAATAAAAAAAGAATAAATTTGAAAAAATGATATATTAATATCATTGTCAATTCTTATATATATATATAAACAAGAAAGTTAAAATCATATACAATGATTCAAAAACATTATGTACAAATTGTCTTGAAAATTATATATATGTGTGAGAAAAACTTACTAATTTTTTTAATCTTCGTATACTACAATAAATTCAATTATCTAGTGAACATTTGAATGTAATTGCATTTCTCTTTGATATGATGAAGTGCCTTTAAAAATGGAATAGAACCTAGATAAGCCAAGTATATTTCCTCTCCCATATTGTATAAGATTTTATCAAGATGTGGTTTGATCGATATCTAATGGATTAAGAAGTATTTGAAGTATCTATTAACAATACATTTGATTTGGAATATTTATCTCCATAAGAGGACCACACATTACATAACCTTTTCTCATAAAATTGTATCATACTTCCTTGTTTGATTGTATTTGCAAATAACAATGGTACTTGTCTCATGTAAATTCAAAGTCCCCTATTTTAATAACAGTTTTTCAAGTACTTGTTGAATGTACTTGTTGGTAATTTATAATCTCCATATTACAACATCATAATTTTTTAAAGAGTATTTCAATACTTCTCACTAAAAACGCATAAAAAAACTATGACCTATCATGAAACTCTCAATCTAGATTTCTTTGAATTTTACAACTTGGTTCATCTCTAACATATGACAAGAAGAAGATTCTTTTCATTTAAAATATTAATAACATCTTTGGAATAATATTAAATAGCATATGCATTACGACCACATTATTCTTCATCAATTAATAACATCAAAATTTGAATGAATTTGAAAAAATCAAATCAACTATCTATTTTGTTTTCTATTTGTATAGAAAGAAAATTTTGAAAAAAGAGTTAAACCACAATTGAAAAATATCTTTGAAAACCCATTCCAAACATACAAACTAATTCTAAATATGTTAATTTCTACATACAATCAAATACATTTTTTTTTAATTTTTATTGAATAAAAAAACTTTATACAAATACATGAAACCACCATTCAAATTACTATTTTTTTAGAATTTTAAAAATGAAGCAGTACTTTAAACTTTCACACAACAAAAAACTGAATAACTCAATCTCTCAATACAAATAAAAAAAAAATGAATTTCTATTAAACAAATACAAAACCACCAATTTATTATATAGAATTTAAATGTTCCAAAACTATTGAATATATATATATATTCCATGAGTTGGTGATGTCTATGTTGATGCATAGGCTTCTTGTGAACTTTTGTTTTGGAAGAGGACATGCAAGGAAGTTTTAAATTGTCCTACTTTATGTATTCCATGGATTTGGAGATGTAAATGTTGGTGCATATGTTTCTTGTGAACTTTTGTATTGGAAGAGGATATGGAAGAAAGTTTTGTATTGAAGAGATGAATCTCATATCAAAGAAGGTGAACTCTTGTATTAAACGAGCTTATTACAAGCATTCAATCTTAAACCATTGAAACAATTCTTCATATCAATCGTGAGATATCCTTTCAAAATTATTTCCATTATATGCCACTTCCATTTAAAACAAATAGCTCATTAAATTTTAGTGGACAATAAGATTCATTTATGCTTTAATATTATTCAAGATTCAAGTTTTACATAATTGTTTCAATCTTATGAGATGAAAAGAATCTCCTACAACTATTTTTTTTGAAAAGCACTCATGTTATTTGGTATCTAAATGTGGACTAATAAACCATACACATATTTATGATTTAAAGTGTAATTTATAAATCATGAGATGTTTTTTTTCCATTTTGGGATTTTTTTATGATTTAAAGTGTAATGTATAAATTGTGAGATGTTTCTTTACATTTGGGGATTTTTTTTTACAACATTAGACTTTTGAGGAGATAATTGGTATCTAAACATGGATCAATATACCATACAATTATATTTACAATTTGTTGATGTTTATTACATAAACCATGAGTTATTCATTTCTAACTTCAAACTTCTCAAGGGACATAACTATAACAAATTATTGATGCAATGTAGAGAGGGTTCTACAAGGGTTGAGAACTAGAATTATCCCCTAGACCTACTCATTATATATTCAAAGTAAGAAATAACTCAAACAATGTTTGCATTTTTTTAGATCAAGGATAGGCATGTGATACATATCAACAATGAGCAAACCAAGGCGGACGTGTGAAACAATGACAAGTTGCACCCTATAGAGAGATAGTATGGTAATTTCATGCATCACTTTTCACTATCAGATAATGCCAAGTTGGATGAGGTGAAGGAAACCATGAAGAATACGGTGTTGATGGTGAAAGTGCCCAAAGTTAACAATTATCAATTTTATTATTGTATCATAAAACGAAAGTAAATATATTATTATTAATGAAATCACCGCACTCAAGACCAAGTGACAACTTAATATTTTTTTGTAATTTTTAAATTTTAATAGTTTTTTATTTGACAATTTTTCCTTAAATAAAATATTTACACAAATCATTGTCCTTCACCAATAGAAAATTTTCAATATTTTTAATTTATTTAAAAAAACAATAATAATTAAAATTTTATAAACTTTGAAAAACAAAAACATTTATTTTAAAAAATAAAAAGTAAACCATATTGAATTTCAATGGAAGGCTATATTCCCTCGAGACTAAAAAAATCAACAATGTTAAGCTATTATACGATAGATATATTGAATTTAAAATATTAAAAAAATAAACACCACACATTAAATGCATATATGCCATATAGAGGATGGAGAAGACTATATAGAAGATGGAGTGAATCTTGTATGAGTAAACATACATGCATTATCACTCAACAATTAATCAAATATTATATTATATTGTTAAAAAAATCGTTAACATTTATAGTTAACATTTATAATTAGTAAAGAATTTTAAATTTAATAAAAAAAAAGTTGAAAATATCATATTAGAAATAAATTTGAAAAATAATTTCATACATTAATTTGTGTTTCGCTTAAAATCACATGATAAAGAGTGGATGGTATTTAGTCTCATTAATTATTTATGACATTTTATTTTAAGTAGTGAAAATAATGTACGTTAAATCATATTAAAAATTAAAAATTAATTTAAAAAATTCATAAATACAAAATGACATTAAATTAGAAGATTTTATAAGATCATTATTAAGATTATAGAAAATAATGTTTAACTTATTAATAAACATAATTAACTTAATAATATATAAATGAAAAAATATATTTTAGTTTCGTTAAATTTTTTCTTTAAAATTAGATCCACTCTATATTATCCATTTTCAAAAAAATTATAAATTATACAAAGTTTCAATATTATCTTAGCTAATAAATTTTGTTTATTAATAAAATTTAAATTTTAATATTATTTAAAAATTAATTATCTCACATTTAAAATTTAATTTAAATCATCTTACTTATAATATAAATATTCAAAAAATTTGATTACTCAAAATTTATTCACTAACATAATAAACACACTTTGCTTCACTATTTTTCACCTTTCCCATTATAAACATTGCAATGTAGTAATAGAATATATTTTGAAAATTCAAACAATCCCTTTTAATTTAATATTGTAAACCCTGATATCTCTTTATTTTTTATTTTCTTCTTGTAAATCTAATAAACACTTCAAATTAAAGCTATAAATATAATTTGACACTTTGTTGGCTCAACAGTTAAACTAACGACCTTAACCCCACTCGAAAATGATCAACCCTCGATCTATGCATAATAAAGTTTAAAGATAATTCTAAATTGGTATAAATATTATAAGTGTTTCTAGCATGATATATTGTAATTACTTTTGATTGATTTTCAATTAGTTGGTAAATTTTTAAATTAACTTTCAAAGTTTAACATTAATAATTTTAATTGTAAAATAAAATTATTTCTTTATTATTTTATTGGTTGAGAATATTAAAATGACAATTTTTTTTTATATGGTTTTGATACCTTTTGTTAAATTAAAAATTAAGAAAAAGCATAAAAATATCATGTGTTCTTTTATTATTATCATTAATTTATTTTTTAAATAACATTAAATATTGTACTCTCACCTATTTTATTTTCTTGCTTTCATGTTTTCACATCTTATCAAACAATAAATTATTATTTAATTGTTCTTATTTTTTAATCACGTCACGTCGAAGCTTTTTGTGATAAAAGTAAATCTCCTCTCCATCCAGAACACCCTACTTGCATTTTGTGGATCAATTCCCTGTGCTTGAACAAGAGCACGTCATCCGGTTTTCCCTTTGGGAGTAGGCTAAATCGGGAGCAAACAGACCCGCTTTTCAAGAAAAAAATGGGACTGAATTCGGTCATATTTTCAAGGGTAGCCTAAGTTTCGCATGATCAAAGTTCCATGCATTTCAAAACCTCATCCCGAGGATTTTTCCCCATTTTAAACCAACCTAAATGCTCAGAAAATTGACCAGAGTTTTGGATTGGCTAGAAATTTAAAACCGCACCTCCGGAGGACCTACTGGAAAGGACACTCAGGAGGGAAGATTGCTCCCAAGTTAGCCTACTCCTTTCACTTTGTGGAAAATTGTCCCAAGACAAATAAAAATAAACTAGAGTCATTCCTGACTAATGGTAATGGTTGAATTTCACAGCCGTTGGATGTATCCTCATTTTTCTATGAGAATGTGTGGATGTCAGTGGCCCTAATTAAGCCATGTTGCCATTTAACGTTTAGTAATTATATTAACTACCATCATGGCAACTCAACCTGGTGTTTTCCTATTTTTCCTTTTGTGTTATTGGTCACACCTGTAATGAGACATCACAGATATTTCATCCCATAGATTTAGATTAACATTATTTAAAAATTATTGGATTTATTTTAATATTTTTATTAAAAAGAATTTAATTTTCCTTTTATAAATTAATAAATTGTAATGACCCTTCTGTTATGACAAAAAACCACGATGTATAATAGGTAGAAACAAATTGCATTAGGAAAATTAAAAACATCTTGACATAATTAATAACATCACAAGCTACACATCATCATAATTTAATAACGGCACATTCAACGCATTAACATAATTAACAATGATGCATAATCAACGCATAAACATAAAGAGCGACGTTATTCAACACAACACGATCAACTGAAGCAATACAATAAATGATCAACCACGTCATTGAGTAATAAAGAACTACCCTCCCAACCTATCCTACATGGTTAGGACCTCCAGGACACATAAGCAATGCGCAAGCCCATGATTCATCTGATTGATTTTGACCACTTATGGTCTCATGGCTGGCAACTGATATGAGGAACAAGGAGGTGTCTAAATCCCTTAATCAATCACAAATCATAACTCCAGTCTAAATTATCATTCATACATCAACATTAATTCAAGGAGCACAAGTAATCTAATCACATATATTAACATTAATTTCAAGGCGTGAGCGAAATATAATCACATATATTAACATTATTTTCAAGTGTTCCAAGCCCCAACAAAATCCTCATATTGCTCAACGATATATATTAATATAACTAAATATCTCTTTACAACATAATAAGAGTTTATATGACCTTGCATATAAGAAATCAATCGCAATAAGAACTATAAGGATTTCATATTACTTACATACCCAATTAAGAAACTATAAGGAGGCCAGCCATGTGTAAGCATTATTCAACTTCAATATCATATAACAATTTATTGACGCAATCACCATCTATGATGCATTCCTACAATAGTCTGACTACAATAATGCATATCAAATGATTGACATAAATATCATCTATGACGCATTCCATCAATAATCCAACCGCAAATACGCATATCATATACTTGACGCAATTACCATCTATAGACAAGGTGCGGGAACAAACGTCGCAACAATTGTCTGAGTAAGGAACAATAATTACACTAGAAGTAATTATAGTGGCAGTACGAATTAAATGTTTTATAATTATTTTATATTTTAATTGATACCTTTAATAAGCCCAGGATTTACTTGTTTACATTACATCAGCCCACAAATAGGCATAAAAATGAAGAGTGTTTTTTATTAATAACAATAAGAAACAAGATACTATTTTCTTAACATAAAAAGAAAAGAAACCCTTTTAATTAGAAATGCTCCAAAATTCGAAACTGGAAGACATGTTTATTTCTTTTATACAACATCAAGGAGAAATAGCTACATCATACAAATATTAATTTCTAAATTCGCGAACATTCATTTACACAAATTAGTTATGGTGGAGAACAATCNTAGAAATGCTCCAAAATTCGAAACTGGAAGACATGTTTATTTCTTTTATACAACATCAAGGAGAAATAGCTACATCATACAAATATTAATTTCTAAATTCGCGAACATTCATTTACACAAATTAGTTATGGTGGAGAACAATCATAAACATTTTGCAAAGAGCCCAATAAATTTGTTGTCATGCATTGAACCCAATCGTGATGGTTAAGACAATCCTAAAACATTTGGCTAGGAGCTAAGGAAAATTCACTAACAGTCAATTAAACCAATTCATGATGGTGAAGACTATTTGAAAACGTTTGGCAAGAGCCCAGGGAGTTTCCCTAACAATCATTAACCAATTCGTGATGTGAAGACAATTCAAAAACGTTTGGCAGGGAGCCCAGGAATTTTTGTTGACAGTCAAATAAACCAATGTGTGGTGGTGATGACAGTTTAAAAACATTTGGCAAGAGCCTAGGGATGATTCATTGACAATCAATTAATCCAATTCGTGGTGTGATGACAGTTTTAAAAACATTGGGCAAGAGCCCATGGATGATTTGCTGACAGTAAATTAATCCAATTTGTGGTGTGATGATAGTTTTAAAAACGTTGGGCAAGAGCCCAGGCATGATTCACTGACATTTCAATAAATCCAATTTGTGGTGTGATGACGGTTTAAAAAAAAATGTTGGGAAAGAGTGTTGGACAACTGAGAGGGGGGGTGAATCAGTTGTTACCGTGCTTAAACAATTATGCTTATTTTAAACTTTTACAGATCACTCAATGACAATCACAATAATGCAGAGAGGTAAGAAATAGAACATTCGACATCAGTCACACATATTAAATATACAGAGACGGATATTTCCTTAGGAAACCCATAAAGGGTAAAAACCTCTTCTTCTTGGTATGATAAGTAATATTTACATTCTATACATTATCATACATAATGAGTTGGAGCTCATATGTATGATAATGT
>SNQJ01S0295093.1:0-10590 GCA_010110895.2 Picea sitchensis | reverse complement strand
CACTTCTCACCATCCCATCCTGTAGTGTTGCTTCTCCCGATTCCAATGAGCTATTACACTGAGAGGTTCCTCCAAGTAATGTGCCCAAAATGACCTCTTCAGTGAATTCAATTAGCTTATAGCTCAAAATAGTCAAAATCATGAAAATCGTCGGAATGCAACGGAACCAAAGCCAACCTGTGCGGAATGGCTCGTAATGATGGAATATGATGAGCAATGCAAGATGGACCCCACAATGCCTCTCAATAACTCTTGTACTTGCTATAACCTCCATCTGGCTACTCTGGTCATCATAAACCTCTGCACTGCGATGATGTCCCAAAGTGGGGACATTACAGTCCTCCCTGCTAGAAAATTGCTTGTCCTCAAGAAATAACCGAATCCCCTCAAGTATAATACCAGGATGCCATGTCCACCTGTGGGATACACAGTACAACCCCTCCAAAGATGAACAATCACACATGCTGCCCCCTGGGTCCCATATCAAGTCATGAACTACTAGCTCTTGGGATGCATAGTCCTAAAATGCATCAACTCCGGAAGTCTCTTGCATATGACACATGGCCTCATCTCGGAATGAATCCATCCTCCAAGTCTCTACCAAGATCCATACGGCCTCCATCAACTGCCCATGTTGATGCCCGAATGAGGTGCTACAAGACCTCCGTGAGACACCCGCAAGCGATGTGCTCCTCTCAACACTGAAGCTCAATGGAAAGTTAGAATAACTTTCTCCTATAATGGTCCACTCTCCCCTGTCAGTCAATGAAATGCTTAGTCCTGCAATCCCTGGGTCCCATGCTAATCTCTGTCGAAGATCACCATGTTGGCCCTGCACTACTCTAACCACGACTGTCTGCCCCCTGCATACATCCTGAATCCTCCTCTCCTGGGTCCTCCAGCTGAAATACCTGTGACCATTGGACCTGATGTCCAGAAACTATAGCAGTAAAGACATCTTTGTAGAAGAAGTACCAATCCAACCATCTCCACGTCTAATCATGAGGACCAAAAGTGAAAAGATGCCTCGCTCCATCGGACAAATCCCTACAGGCCCACTCCAAACCAACCCATGGTGGCATATGTGGCTCTCTGGCGCAACCTGGGTCACCTTGAGTGAAAAGATGCCTCACTCCATCGGACAAATCCCTACAGGCCCACTCCAAACCAACCCATGGTGGCATATGTGGCTCTCTGGCACAACTTGGGTCACCCTGTAGTAAGACATCCTACTAGCCAAATGAACACCCGGATCCCATGGAAAACTTGGAAGTTTATCACTTCCAATCTCTACTGGTTGTTCCTGTGTCAGGTTGATCACTGTCTGAAGCCCTCTGTGCTCCACTGCTATCATCTGTTCTATGGTGCTCACCATCACGCACCACATCTCAGCTGGCTGCCTAAGACGATCCACCTCTATCTTGCTGAATGCCGTAAGAGTACTCCTCTCAGGTGGTCTCAGCCTGGTCACTCTCCATGCCCTCAGCCACTATCTGTCTCCCCTCATGCTGCTGTCCATGACAAAAGTGTCAGAAAAAGGTAACAAAGACATCTATAGCTGACTATAGGGCTAAAAAATACCACCTGCCTCGGTCAATCTCAAGGACTCGACCAAGAGCACGTCTATCTTTACTCCTGATAACTGCTCACCTGTAGCCCTCACTAAACTCCAATCATCAGATACAACCAGAAGTAACTCCCCCAACTGCTGGTCAACCAACCTCCATCTCTCATCTCTCATGCAACTGCTGATATGGTGAAGGTGCTCTCTCATATCCATGTGTTGTTGTAGAGGAGTGGTATCTGCATGCTCCCCTGAGTGTGTCTCCTCCCTACAAGTCAATACACCCCTTTGAATCCCACCATACATGTCGGCATGTCTATGTACCAAAATTGTAATGATCCCAAACCATTATGCAAGGATCATCACAGTTTTGGTGTCTTTTAAAACTTTTACTGGTTGTGGCATTCTGTCAAACACCTTGATGATCTACTTGTTTAGATGTGTTTACTTGCAGGATGGCCTCTTAATTTCGGCCTTAGGGTTTACTGATGTGTTATATATGTGTATTACAGCAATAAACAAGAAGATATAACCATGGAACATACCTCAACCAAATGCAATATGATAGACAAGCCAAAACATCTCAAATCTGCTTTTATTCATGAAATAAAGAAACCTACTACAATGAAGATGCTGATCTGGAATGCTCAACAGATGGATAAGAAGATGGACAAAAGAGCTGCTACAAAATGATCCAGGAAGATACTATAAGCCTCCAAAGACTGGATAAGAGATGAAGACCAATGCCAAGGTAGATCTGGGCAGTATGAAGTGCCAAACCCCCACTGGAAGATGCCATGTCCTGCTGGAACTGTCAACCCCTACAATTTCGGCCCTATTGTCGAAGACCTCCAAATACTACGCTGAAGATGTCGAACTGTAGATCAGGATGAGTGAAAACCTCTCCTAAAATCTCAAACCGAAATACCGAGGGAAACTCCTCCAAATGCTAAATCCTCCAATTGAGTTGCGCCCTCCTGAAGTTGCCAAACCCTACAATTTCGACCCTGATGAAGGAGGCCTACAAATGATCCCAAACTCGGCCAAATGATAGATCGGGGTGATAGGATCCCCCTCTTGAAGTCTCAGGACGAAATGCTATGGATAACTCCTCCAAACTGAATAGATATGAATCTCAAAAATACCCTCCTTCTCTCCAATTCATCCCACTGCTCTAGGAAATAATCTGAACCATAAAGCTCTCTCAAGAGGCACTAGAAATCATGGCTAAGGCCCTGCAAGTAAAACCCAAATGCTCAAATGTCCAAGAGCCCTCTCAAACTCCTACAACGAACCTTCCCTCAAGACAAGAGCCCCCTCAAACTCCTACAACAAACCTTCTCGATAATGGTGCGCCCCCTGGCTGGAAACCCCCAATGGTGCCTCCTCCTCCTCTTCCTGTGTCGTGGGTCGGGTGTAGAACCCTCCTGCACCGATGTAGAACCGAACTAGAATGGTGTGGGAGAGTAATTGTAATTCGAGACCAATCTTTGGGACAAGCTAGGTGAATCTTTCACCACCGAATCGTCCTCTAGGGTTTGTTGTCAAAACCCTCAAAACCCCCAATGTTGGGTCTACTAGCTAGAAGCCGATATCAAAATATGATCATGCATGAATGAATGAGTAGAGGCCCTGCCTTCCTTTTATAATTTGCTTCCTTATTGTCCCTCCAGTGACTTTCATTTTATTATTTAATTAATTAATTAAATCACTTTTAATTAATTAATTAACCTTTTATCTTTGAAAACACTTTATCTCTCCTTGTGGTTTCCCTCACAATCGAAAAGTCACTTTCACCATCCCATCCTTGTAGTGTTGTTTCTCCCGACTCCAATGAGCTATTACAATCAGGAGGTTCCTCCAAGTAATGTTCCCAAATGACCTCTTCAAAGGAATTCAATTAGCTTATAGCTCAAAAATAGTCAAAATCATGGAAATCGCTCTAATGTAACTAAATTCAAAGCCAACTGCGTAATGGCTCATAATGATCTAATATGATGAGCAATGCAAGATGGACCCCACAATGCCTCTCAATAACCCTTGTACTTTCTATAACCTCCATCTAGCTACCCTGGTCATCATAAACCTCCTCAGATCGGTGATGATGTCCAAAGTGGGGACATTACAGATGGGAGCTAACGACATTGCAATCCCCTAGTGGAAAGCCAAAACCTACGAACATGGGATTACGAGGGTGAGTCTTATCATGCCCCCTTACGGTCAAGGGGCAAGTATAAGATCCAAGCATTTGTTAGAAACAAAGGAATTAAATGCACATATTCAAGTTTTTTGATGATCGGAGTGACACATACCATGATATCCTGACTCATTACCTCATGGAGCAAGAACCATCTCCGACACAAGACCAAGCCGATGGTGATGGATGATAGTTAAGGTCACTAAAGTAGAGGTATGCTCAAAGGAGAAAGCATGAGCCTCCGTATTGGCGCGCAAAGTCAATCCTATTTCTGTATCTAATGTCTAGGACCTCGTGGCCTCGAGACATGATCTCCTAGTTATCCCTAAAAGTGGAGGATAACATATGGCTCCAAATCGTGGACATGTGTTCACCAGGAGATTTATGAGAACCCTGCTAACATCTCCTGCATAACTTGTTTCACTGTGACCTTACTTGTTGGCCGGATGTTGGGTGTAGTCAAAAAACCGCTAGGCTAATCCAAAGAACGTCCCCCAGCTAACGCTTTGTGCTTCATCATAAACCAAAACAGTATAAGTCAAGCACAAAAATGACATGGGTTAGAACTTATATCATATCATCATAAGTCACAAAGTCTAACTCATGGAGGGCGGTGGGAGGGATAAATTTATGCCACGTCAATCTCGGATGAAAGTGCTCAATCCACTTCAAGAAGGGGTCATGAAAATAAGGTCTCCGTTATCCCCATTTCTGTGGATAATTCAGGGAGATCATGTCTCGAAGCCCACAAGTCCTAGACATGGAGTACCGAGAGCGATTGACCTCGGTGGCCTTGGAGGGCTCCATCCTTTCTTCTTTCATCGATTCGCCTTGTTAGCAAAGAAGAAAGATCCATCACTACCTGGCCATTCAGATATAGCCTCGCCTCCATGAGGTAATTGGTCCGTGTATCATGGTATGTCACTTTGATCATTATAACCTTTGATATATGCATCTCCGACTCCTTTGATCTCTAACAACCCGCTGATCTTACATTAACCCATCTGACCATGATTGGGGATTGATAGGGTGTCCTAGCAAGCCCCCCATGGGTTTCCTTTGGTTTTCCACCGAGGGGATTGAGCCATCGTCCCCTCCCATCATACCACCACCTTTCCATCTTATCTCTCGCTCATCAAGTCTCCATTCCCTTTGTCCGGGTATTAGGATGATTTGTTTGTGGGTTGCACCTTATCTCGTGGGAAGAAGGGCTAAAGGCCTAAGGTAAAGAAGCCGGTAAAAGATAAAAAAGTTTGAACCTCGAGATGTTTCACTTTGTGGATCCTCGAAGGCAATAAAAGGCCTCTCACAAAGAAGAAACAAGAGGGACCCGAAAAATAACAAACAAGACCTAGTCAAGAGGATGGGGTCCCATCATCGAAAGCCAACCTATTATGTTCATGGTTCAATGCTATTCGACATTGCCAATTATCTCGCTACCACTGTATGCTGACCTGTCGCATGGCCAAGGGGAAAGCAGTATCATCACGAGCCCACCTTATCATCTATGTGAAAGTACTTGTGGGTAACATCATACTCGTCACCACACCAAGGTGTCCTCTAGTTAGCCCTTGAATAAAAGAAAGAAGAAGAAAAGAAAATAAAGAAAAGAATAAAGGCAAGAAAGGCTTGGAAAAAATTGTATCCATGATCTGCAATACCGGGCTTCTACAAAGGCAACTGCCGTGTAATATCATGCATCCGCTCTCACTTCACCAGATGTTCGACATCCTTAGCCACACTACCCTCATTTACATGGCTTTGATGAAACCCTTTGGAAACTTTCCTTCTCTCAGGATACTAGCCCAATAGGTGTCTTGTCCTTTTCTCAACCTTGTATTGTGGTTTTAACAAGTCTTGGAGCTATTGGATGATATTTCAGGGTTTTTATGCATGTGTTCGATAATATTAATGATGAAATGTGACACATTGTTATGATCCCTCGTGGATTCACGAGCCCATTGAGGGTGTAGTCTTTGATGTGCGTGACCATGCCCATGGATGTACCACTTGGACTCCCAGATATCATGGGGAGATGATTAGTTCAGACCTCCATGGGGTCAAGAGCCCATCGATGGTTGTTGAGACTGCCAGAGGGGCAGAGACAAGACAGTTGTTGACCGAGGTTTTGGTAACCGAGAAGAAGTGGACGTTTTATCGAGGCACTTTCAAGCAGCCCTACTTCAGGGGGAATGTGACTCCTTTTCGCTGGAACGCTGGTCTGAAGGCTCAGCTCTTATCCAATACTCATGACGCCATCCAGCCTTTCATGGTCATTCTTGTGATCAGTGCCAGTTGGTACGTTGGAGAGGCCTCGGGGTCAACATTTTGCCCTCGATGCCCTCATCTCCGCCTCAGCAATGGCCTTGAAGGGCTTTTACCCTATTATAGCCTCGCTTAGGGTTTTAATTTGACATTTTAATGTAAAACAATATGATTTTTGGTTTAAAGCCTCGTCGACTATTTTTATGACCTAAAAATTAATTAAAGGTCATTGATACAATATATATCGAGGAGTTTTATCCCATTTTGACATAACACAACACTCACTCCTAGTGAGATCTGATTTTTTTTTTTTTTTTTTTTTTTTTTTTTTTTTTTGTTTATTTTATATATTTTTTGGAAATTTATGGTGTTTTTTCTCGAAGGAAGGTTTACAACCAGGGTTTGCAATGCTATTTCATGATGATATGTAAGTGCTTTTTTCTGCAAGACTTTGATTGAATGGTTGTAGTCTTATATCTTTGCATTTATTATAAACTTTGCTGATTTTAAAACCCTAGGGGACAAACACACAAGTAGGACGTTGTCTCATGTCCCCTAAGCAGGAGAAATTTTCAGCCATTGAATAGGCTGAAGAAGAGCCTAGCCATTGCTGCTACACTCTTATTGCTTTTTCCCCTGTGCTAGCCATACTTTAAAAGTCAAGAAGGAGGAGACGCCCCGTGCCTAGGGTTATCTACACCTTAGGGCTGTCCCCGCTGCTTCTAGGGTTTGGTGATAGGGCCTTGCCTTAGCAACACTCTCCCTCACCACACTCTCGTGTCTTGATTTATCTTTTATGCTAGCCGTTTTGCCAAGTTAAACCTAAGGAAGGAGGAAAGAGCACGAGGCCTTGCTTAAGTAACACTGGAGTGAGCCTCTTTCCCCTAGGGTTTTGTTTCTTGGGCCCTGCCATTGCAGCACTTTAGAACCCTTCCCTCTAGTCCTTAGCCTTTTTCCTTCAACCTTTGCGTCCTCCCTTAATTTGACTCCATTTACCCTTAGGCACTGATCTTAGGCCTCCAACGTTGAAGTGTTAGTGGTCAAACAAACTCTCAAACCCTTTGCTAAATTGAAACCCTAACTAACTACTAACACTAATAAGGTTGACGTCATCATTGGTTATTCCATCTTGACGTATCTCTTTATAGGCAAATTGGATGATGGTTTAAAGCATTTATTGAATAAGGGATTGATTTGACACACTGATTGCTACATCATCTTGGTATTTATTGATGAATTGATATTATTTCATTGTTGTATTAATAAACATTGATCTCATCAATATCTATTGCTTACATATTGATATCAGATAGTTATATGAAGTACTAACCCTTTGAATCATAGCCTGCATATATTCGTCTGTTGTTGCTTTGTTCCGGGTAGGTGTTCTCATTTGGGCTTACACTTCATTATTGGCTATTTAGCCCGACTATCTGCTCTTGGTGGTGATCTGTGAAGAGGGAATTTCACTTTGACCTTTATACCTTAGCCTCTTCAAAACTCCAGGTTACCAGGGACGTTTCCACTAGGCCTAACCTCCCTAAAGAGAAAGAACCTCCCCATCGTGGTGACATTGGGTGGGGTAGGTTCTTGTTACGCCAGTTTGGCCTCTATCTTCTAGCCTTTTGACCTAGCTACAAACTGTGCGATAACAGGTTCATAATACCAACTTAACAGGTCTGCAAACTGGCTACCCAGGACATTCTCACACTCTGAAGGGACTGACATGGATCTGGCAGATGACTGGCAAACTTTTAAGGGAAAGTTGAAACACTAAGATGATAGTCTTGAACTTGTAGTTTTCAACCAACCTTTGGATTCTAGGGTTTGCTTCAGAGGAGATTCAATATAAAAGATATACCTCCCAATTACACCTTTAATAATACAGCAAGGTAAGGTAATAAGAGGTGGTCGGAGAAAAAGGTCATGAGAATCCTTCTTTAGGCGAACAACGCTCTTACTCCTAGCAAGAGCTGAGCACAACGATGGTAGATAGTCATCTCCATAGGATAAATCTAAGTGCTCAGAGGAGTACTCATCAAAGCCCTCAAGGTAGGACCGAAAATCGTCAGGAAAACATGGCACTAGTTCAACCCTGGGTGCTTGGGAAGCATTGGTAAATATATCATCCCCTTGTTGCCACAAATCAAAGGTAATATGTCATGATAACTATGAAGGCAATAGTTGGGAATGATTCTCAATGTCGTAAATGGGGTCCATATCAAAACCAACTATATCCCATTTACGTCTTCCAAGATGTTTGAACTCATCAATATCAACTATGTCAGTATTATTATCATAACATGGAGGATTCAAAACATTCAAAAGCTCACCCATCTCCTCCTCCTTTCCCAAGTGATAAAACAGAGAATCATCAGAATCATGGATAGGAGGGTGACTTGCAATGCTTGTTTCTTCTTGTGCAGGAGCTTCAAGGACTTGGGTATCTTCAACATGCATTACTGTCTTATCCTCATGAGTTGCCCCTTCATCTTTGATTGTGCAGCAAGGAAGATCCACTTCATTTAAGGCTTCCATTTCTCCTTCATTTTCTGAATCATGGAACAGGGTGTCATCAGACTCCTGAGAAGAAAAGCAACTAACCTCATCGTCCTTTTGTTGTGCAGGAGAAATAGGCTCTTGCATGGCCTCATCAAAGAGAGGAGGGCATGTTGATATTTCGTCATTTGGTTTCGGATCCTCTTCAGCAATCCCTTGTTGATCTGTGGTTTGTTCCCCTTCTTCTTGAAAATCAATAATGAAGTTCTCAAGGGCAAACAAACTTTCCCTACTAAGAGTACCTGAGGAAAAGGGGCATCTTATCTCAAACAAGGAGATGTTCTCCTCGATTCTTGCAGCCACGTTGTAAGCCTCATCTAGCGTTCTTGGGGACCTCTTATCAAGGGGAAAACCCAGATATGGCAAAAGTGCACGAGTAAAGAGATGGACAAGATATTTCTCTTCAGGGTGATGGCTTTCAGGAACTTGATATAGAATGTTCTCAAATCTATCCTGAAAATCTCTGACAGTTTCATCCTTAGTTTGCTTTATATGCTCGAGTTCTTCTAATAGTACTGGGATGTCTTCCAACTAGATACCCCATCTCTCGAGAAAGGTTTCCTCAATTTGCTCCATAGTCGTGAAGCTGGCATCAAGGAGGTTGTCATACCACTTTTTGTCATTGCAACAAAGACTGGCAGAGAAAAGTTTCATGACCACATCTTCAGCATAATCAACGATAGGGTGGGATACGAAGAAATTCCATAAATTTCTCATGTGATAGTCAACTCTCTCTCTATCACCACCAAAGAATCCAGGGGGAAATTTTTTGTATTCAAAGGGCATTTGTTGAGGGTACCCTGGGATGTTACTCATGTCCAAAGGCTTGTAGTTTCCCGAGTCCCATTGTGAAGTCATAGTCGGTTTCGTCCTCAGTGGAGTTGCCAGATAATTTTCTTGAAACTATCAAAAGATAAGGGAAAACACCCTAAGTGGAGTCGCCAGGTAAGCTTGTAAGATAAAGGCTCTAGAGGCAAGGCTTACCGAAAGTGTCGTCTGAGGAAGGTTTGACTCAGTGTTCCCTGGCAACGGTGCCAATATGTTATTGCACAGTTTGTAGTTAGGATAAAAGGCAGATATAAAGAGACAAACTGGCGTAACTGAGCCAATCCCACCCAATGTCACCTCGATAGGAAGGTTCTTTCTGTTTAGGGAGGTAAGGCCCAGGGGAGGCGTTCCCGCTGACCTGGGGTTTTGAGAAGGCAAAGGATTGAAGGATAAAAGATAAATTCCCCCTCACAAGTCACCACCGAGCAGATAGTCCGACTAACTAGACAATAAAGAGAAGTATAACCAAAATGAGATGTACCAGCTCGAGACAAAGCAACAAGAGATAGATATATGCAAGCTTACTCGCTTGGTTAGTACTTCATATAATCAATGACTATTTGATATATAAGCTATTGAGAAATAATATTGATGAAGTCAATGTTTATATAATAGCAATGATGCACAATATCACTTCTTCAATAAATGTTAAAGGAACGCGGCATTCAATTAACACTTCATTTAAACAATGCCTTAAATAACCATTCAATTGCTCATTAGAAAAACGATAGCTGCACAATGATGATAATAGCAAAGGATGACGGCAACAACTGAGTTAGTAGGGTTAGTCTAGGCTAGGTTTAGAATAGTTAGGGTTTTGTTCAAAGTATTAAGAGTTGTTTTTTATCACAAGTACTCACACACTAGGCCTTATATCAATGCGTTCCTACAGTTAATGGAGTCAAAAGTAGGACGCAGAAGCTAAAGGATAAAATATGATAGTAAGACTAAGGACAGGAGGGTCAAGCCTTGAAGTGTTGCTATGGAAAGGCCTCAAGGACAAAACCCTAGGGGAGAGAGGCTCACTTTGGTGTAGGGGAATTAGGCCTCAATGCTCCCTCCTCATTCCTTAGCTCAATGGCAAAAACGACTAGCTCAAAAGCTTGCATAAAACTGAGACAAGAGGTTTTGCAGGCAACGTGTTGCTATAGCAAGGCTTTACCAAGCAAACCCTAGG
>SNQJ01S0295092.1:0-10590 GCA_010110895.2 Picea sitchensis | reverse complement strand
TCCTTTACAATAGCCGACATCATCAATCCGCAATGGGGATTGATCTAATGAATAATTCCACAATAATAATTAGAATACACTTTGCAGTTACATTTTTTCAACACTTCGCCTTAACAAGAAGGGTATTCTTCAACAACATCAAGCGAGAGAGAGGACAACATCATCAACAACATCAGGTGGGTGAGAGGACAACATCATCAATATCATCTTGGAACACTGACTGGCGTATCTATAAATCATCGAAAGTTTTTCTCATCGACAACATTGTCATTCTCAAAGGAATGAAATCATCATCTGCATCAATATGGATTAGTATAAAACTAATACATCATCATCACAACACGAGGCTGGCACACTATACAACAATTAAGTTGGAATCACAATATTGGATTGGCTTTACGTTACAACTATCAAGCTGGAAGCACAGTACTCGTCTCACTTTTCATCACAGCAATCAAGCTGGAAGCACAATACTGGACTGACTTTATGTCATAGCTATCAAGCTAGAAGCACAATACTCGTCTTGCTTTTCGTCACAACAATCAAGCTGGAAACACAATACTGGACTGGCTTTATGTCACAACTATCAAGCTGGAAGCACAGTACTTGTCTTGCTTTTCGTCACAACAATAAAGCTGGAAGCACAATACTCGTCTTGCTTTTTGTCACAGTTATGAAGTTGGAATCACAATAATCGTCTTGCTTTTCGTCATAACTATAAAGCTGGAAGCACAATACTCGTCTTGCTTTTCGTCACAACTATAAAGCTGGAAGCACAATACTCGTCTTGCTTTTCGTCACAACTATAAAGATGGAAGCACAATACTTGTCTTGCTTTTCGTCACAGCTATAAAGCTGGAAACAAGGTACTAGACTGGCTTTATGTCACAACAATTAAGCTCGAAGCACAATGCTATACATATCTCAACACAACAACTAGACTTGCTTTACGTCACAGTGGTTAGGCTGGAAGCATAGTACTAGGCACATTTCAACACAACAACTAGACTGGCTTTACGTCACATCGGTAAGGCTGGAGGCACAATACTAGGCACATCTCAACACAACAACTAGACTGGCTTTACGTCACAACGGTTAAGCTGGAAGCACAGTACTAGGCACATCTCAACACAACACTACTGCCCCTTTCGAGGAAGGTCCTTTCGGACTATACCAAGCTTATCTCGAAAGTGCTCAAACTTTACACGGGATAGAGGCTTGGTCAACACGTTGGAAACCTGTTCATCCATGCTAACGTACTGGAGCTTTATGGCTCCTCTCTGCACCATGTCACAGATGTAATGATATCGGATCTCTATGTGCTTTGACTTGTCATGGAATACATGATTCTCTGTCATCTTTATGCAACTCTGGTTGTCACATAGGATCATGGTTGCTTCCATCTCTAGGTCAAATAGACCAGACAATAACTTATGAAGCCATATAGCTTTGCAGCTGGCAGAACACACATCAATGTATTCTGCTTCCGCTGTACTAAGAGCAATGCTGGATTGCTTCTTACTCTGCCATGAGATTATGGCTGATCCCACACTGAAACGACATCCTAAAGTGCTCTTCCTGTCAGAGACACTTCCAACCCAATCTAAATCAGTGTATCCACTCAGTGTGAAATGATGATCTCCATCATATCTGAGACCACAATCTAATGTACCTTTAAGGTACCTCATCACATGTTTTGTAGCAACTAGGTGAAAATGTCTGGCTTCTACCAGAAACTGACTCAAAGTGTTCACGACAAAACATATATTTGGTCTGGTGTTTGTCAGGTACATCAACGATCCAATGATCTGTCTATACAGCGCGACATCAATCAATTCTGACGAAGTGTCGACTAGTAGCTTCAGCTTCACTTCCATGGGTGTATTCATGGACTTGTACTCCAACATGTCGAATCTCTTCAGAATTTCGATTGCATACTTCCCTTGGTTAAGGAAGATTCTCTCTGGGCTCTGCCATACCTCAAGGCCTAAGAAATAATGCATTAGGCCAAGGTCTTTCATCTCAAATTCTGAGGCGAGCCTCTTCTTACATTCGGTGATGAGATTTTCTTCTCTAGTTAAGAATAAGTCATCCACATATAGCAATAATATCACTGGCTCATCGTTCATAACCTTAAGTAGAGGTTAGAATCTGCTTTACTCTTGGTAAAGCCCAAGCTCATCATGAAACTGTCTATCCTGCCATACCAAGCTCTAGGAGCTTGCTTCAATCCGTACAGATCCTTCTTCAGCTTGCAGACATGAGACTTCCTGTCTTCAACTTCAAATCCTTGAGGTTGCTCTATATACACTTCTTCTTCGATGACACCATTTAGGAAAGCGATCTTTACGTCCATCTGGTGTAACTTCCACTTCATTTTAGCTGCAAGTGCCATGATGGTTCTGATCGAAGTGTATCTGGATACAGGAGCGAATGTCTCTTCATAGTCAATGCCTTCCTTTTGAGAAAAGCCACGAGCGACAAATCTTGCTTTATACTTTTCAATACTTCCATCAGCAACATGTTTTATTTTGAAGAGCCATTTGGAAGATACTACATCTTTGCTCTTCGGTCTGGGAACTATTTCCCATACATCGTTCTTTATTATGGATTGGTATTTTTCTGTCATAGCATCTGCCCATTCTTCTGAATGGCTTCTTCAAAGCATGTAGGTTCTTTCTCTAGGAGATCACACATCAAAGCCATATAACTGGAGATTGGCTTAGGTCTCTTCACCTGTCTTGTGGTTCCTTCGGGAACACCATATTTCTATCCATCTTGAATAAGCTCTCTTGCCCAAGCAGGGTTTCTTTTATGGGAGATCTCATCTGAGGAGGTTCTTGAAATTCTATTATGTCATGATCTTCTAGAATTTCCTCATCAGGGGAAGTTACGACTTCCCTCACTGGTTCTACAACTTTGGGAACCTCCCTCACTGATTCTGCAACTCTGGGGATTACGGGTTCCTCTTCATATACTTCTTCAAGCTGGCATCTTCTCGATTTCTTGAGCGCTGCATCTTCATCAAAGGTCACATTCCTGCCGATCTCGATGTGATGGTGACCTGGTATATAAATCCTAAAGGCCTTGGAGACCTCACAGTATCCCACAAATATTCTCTTCTTTCGTGAAGGGTCCAACTTGTTTCTTTTGTCTTTCGGAATATGTATAAATACTGGGCAACCAAATATTTTGAGATGGCTTACCTCTGGCTTCTTTCTGGTGAACATCTCTTTCAGGGTCTTGAACCCAAGTGCACTATGGGACAATCGGTTTTGCACATATATGACTGTCATTGCTGCTTCTGCCCATAAGCACATAGGAAGATCTTGATCATGGATCATGGTCTTCACTGCTTCCATTATCATTCTGTTCTTTCTTTCAACTACACTGTTTTGTTGAGGATTATAGGGAGTGGTGAGCTCCCTCTTGATCCCAACATCTTTGCAGAAGTTTACAAACTTTTTTGATGTGTATTCTCCTCCATTATCTGACCTGAGTATCTTGATCTTTCTTTCAGAAAGATTCTCTATCAAGGCTTTGAATTCCTTGAATTTGCTGAACACTTCATCTTTAGATTTCAAAAAATACACCCAGGTCTTACAAGAATAATCATCAATAAATGATATATAGTATACATACCCACTAATGGAGGACGATGGCATTGGGCCACACACATCTCAATGAATGAGCTCTAGGACTCCTTCTGCTTTGCTGTCTCTCTTCGAAAAAGGGTTCTTGATGTTCTTCCATTGTGCACATCCATTGCACATGCCTTCATAGTCAACCTTGAGTTCTGGTAGACCTGTGACAACTTTTCATACATATGGTAGCGCATTGTGGGCTAATCTTGTATGCCAAAGTTCACATGGATTCTCAATAGTGTGGGTCATGGAAACTTCTGAGTGACTCTTTAGCTTGTACAAGTCACCTTCTTCTTTTCCAATGAGGATTGCTTCTTTTATGGTTTCTCCTTTAGTACGTTGCCTTCTGCAACCTTCACTATAGTTTCCTCAGGGTTATTACCTGTGACCTGGAACAAGGTCAACAAAACAACAAGCAAGAATAACATCCTTTTGATAATATAAAGCAATAGCACGAACAATCATCACAATAGATCCTTTAGAGCTATCACTTGTAATTTTTATGAAGCAAAGATTAAAGGTAAGGAATACAATATGAAATGAGGTCAACATTCTCATAGTGTTGTGATCAAACATTCCTCCAGGGCCACCTGGAACTAACACAAGAGATTTCTCCTGGAACCTGGAGTCTTGTCCTTGAGTGTGCTGCTACTTTCCTTCCAAGTCTCCTTTACTCAAGATGACAAGTGTTTTCTTCAACCTGTCTTTTGTACTAGGACAACATGCTCTCTTGACAGAAGGTTAGGTTAGAGAATAAACTCTATGATCTCTACTTTAATCCATCTAATAATTTGATCATAGCTTCAACATGCAACACTGATCAAAATAATGTCATAACAAATAGATGCATATCAGAATAATCAAACCTAAGTTGCATTATTCTTCTGAATGTGTTGGATCTTGAGATCCTTCTGAATCTATGGAAATAGATCCCTTCTCCAGAAAATACTCTTTAAAGTTTAACCATCTAAACATATGTGAATACATGCCTCTGATAACATTTGCAGGTAGTGGCGCCATCTGGCAGCAACAATAATCATTACCAACTCTTGAAAATTTCAAGGGTGACTGCAACTAGTACTACGACTGATACTTCAACTCGTACTGCAACTGCAATTGATACTGCAACTGCAACTGCAACTTAGGGTTTTATGAGGAAACCCTAATTTTTCAAACTTCAAATTTTGAAATTCTGATCCAGGGGATAGATGCGCTGAGCTGAGGTGAGTAAGTTGGTGCAATCAGATTTATGAAAATCCAACTTTTACCCCCTCAAAATTGATCTGCGGATTTCTAGACTGGTGCTTCTGGTACTTCTGGTACTTCTGGTATTCTGGTTTTCTGGTACTTTGTGAAAACTAGGGCTTCACTTTCCGGGAGATCTAGCCACTGAAAAGTTGTGCTGAGGATGCCAAAGTGATCCTTGAGGAAGGGCACACTTTTCTAGATGGTTTTTGGGCTGAAATACTTCATCAACAAAAATCCCTAATTTGCATGTACGACAATAGTGACGTTTTTCTCTTGTGAAAGATGCTCTCTTCAGCTTAGCTCTGATACCATGTTAAGGTTTAAGCTATTATTAGCGTTCTTTTCATTTCAATAGACAACAATAGCATAAGATAAGATCACTGAGAAATACACAATCACAAGATACAAATCATTTATCCTGGGAAACCCTCAAGGGGAAGAAAACCCGACAAAACCTTCCTTATTATAGATAGCCAATACAATGTCAAGAGGTAACTCAAACAAATACATAAAGTCCTCTCCCAAGAATGCGCCTCTCTCTCTCTCTTTGTTCTTCCACTGCAACTCCGAAACTCGTCTCTCAATGAACAAGTGAGTGTGTGTCTAAGTGAGGCACTAGCCTCCTTATTTATACAATTCTGGCATGTGTGGAAGTGTCTCTTCACTGGCAGGGCCGACTTCTCAATCTGGGTGGTTACAACCACCTTTAATATATTTTGGGGCCTCTTTAATATATTCTGGGGCCGACTTCTTATTATGCCTATTACAATTATATTTTGACCAATTCACAAAAGGGGATTTGGTCCCTTACAATAGCTGACATGATCAATCTGCAATGGGGATTGATCTAATGAATAATTCCACAATAATAATTAGAATACACTTTACAGTTACATTATTTCAATAGACGTCCTCGGTGACCTAGGGGTTTGAGAAGGCAAGGTCAAAATGGCTATTAAAAGGTCCCCTCTCACAAGTCATCATTGATAAAAAAGTCCCGGGGTTATAACTAATGAAATGATAATATATCAAGATGTACCTCCCCGGAACAAAGCAACAAGAAACTATATATATATTGCAAGTACAACTTGTTGGTTAGCACTTCATAAAACCACAAACTTTCTTAATAAAATCAATTGGCCGATAATGATGAAGTAAACATAAAATTATAACAACAATATTTATGAGACAATACTTCACAATATTTGCCTTGAAACAACTTCAAAATGACTAAGAATAATCAACCATTAACATCATAGTACTAGCATTTATTAGAAGCAAACAAGGCCATGCATTAATCAACCTTTTCAATTGCTTTTAGAAGGTTTTAATGTTGCATAATATGGTTGTAGATTACTTTAGTAATAACAACAATAGGGTTAGTAGGTTAGGCTATTCTAATGTTAGAAATAGTTAGTAGGAAGCTCAAGGTGTAGGTTTTGATGGTTGCTTTGATCAATCACTCAATAAGAAGTCTTAGACTAGTGCTTTTAGGGAAAATGGAGTCAATAATATGGCAACAAATGTTGAAGGAAAATGATGATAGCAGGAGAGTCAAAGACAAGAGAGATTAATAGTTGGAGTGTTGGTAACCCAAGGCTCCAACTATCAAACACTAGGGGAAACTAGCTGCTAAGGTGTAGGTAACCCTAGGCCTTAGTAGATTTTGCTCCATCTTTAACTCAATGATGAAGCAAAAAATGACTAATATGAAGCAATGATTGTTGGGGCGTTGCAATGGCAAGGCCCTCAACAATAGCTTCAGGGAAATCAACTTCTTGGCAAAATCTAGTAGGTAGAAGCTCTTAAAGCTAGGACAATAACATGTGCTAGGCTTCCTAGGGTTTTAAACAAGCAATTTCATAATCTTAATGTAAATGCAAGATAAACAAGACTATAACCATTCAATTAAGAAGAATTGCAGAAATTTTACTTACATAGATCAAGAATCATCAAGCAAAACCCTAGTTGAACACTTCCACCAAGAAACTTGCCAAAATACTCCAAATTTAGCCTTCCTCAACAAGTGCGCCTAAAATAACAGCCAAGTAACCCGAGCTAGGGCGCAAATTTCAGACCTCACAAGTGTGAGTGAAAGATTATGAATAATACAAGGGCTAAAACCCTTATTTATACAATATCAATGACTAGAATTTTGTCAAAAAGGTCGACATGGCCAGTTACATGTAATATCCAGTTTTAACATTAAATGTCAAAATAAAACCCTAAATCAAGCTGTAAAGATGACGTCATGCCCTTTTAGGGTGACGTTAGGCCTTCTCAGGGAAACATTAGCCTCCAGGAGCAAAACGTTAGGCCTTCTTGGGCCTCTGGATCCTGCCACATGTGCCACTTGGCACACAACTGCTAGATGCGTAGTCACCCCCACTAGACTATAGTCTCATGCATTAGGGGGAAACGTCAACCAGACTCAACGTTGTAATATTAAGTTGACTTGAAAAGGTAAAAAGTAACTCACTGAAGAATTAGAACACTTGAGGTTGAGTTAGGAGTTGAACCTAAGGGTTGACTAACTCAACAGAGAAATAAAATGGAGATATAAAGGAAAGCCTAGGGCTTATCTCTCACTCATCTTGGATTATTATTGCAATTTTCTTTTGGTCTCTTTAGGACACAATGTTGAGGATTTTGAGAATACAAACCCTAGAGAACAACTTGGTGGTGAAAGATTCCACTTATCTTGTTCCAAGCTTGGTTTCGGGGAGGAAATACTCCACCCACACCATTCTACAACAACGACATGTATCATCACTCATTCAAGACATCGACAGGCCGTACCCTTGAGGGTTTCCAGCAGGGGGGCACATCATTCTTTGAAGGAAGTTCGATCCAAGAGATTGGAAGGGCTTTTGGACATTCTAGCACTTGGGTGTTTCTTGCAGGACCTTGATCATCAGTTCTAGTGAATTTTGAGAGTGTTATCCTTGCCAGATGATTTCCTAGAGCATTGGCACGACTTGGAGAGAAGAAGGGCGCTATTGTGATTTAGATCTAGTCAGTTTGGAGGAGTTAAACTTCATATCTTTCCTTGAGACTTCACCAGGAGGTTTCCCTTGGCCTAATCTATCATCTTGGAGAGTTTCACAGTGATTGGAGGTCTCCTTCAACAAAGCCGAAATATTAGGGTTTGATAATATTTAGGAGGGCACAACTTTACTTGAGGATTCAACATTTGGAGTGGCAAACTTGGACATTTCGACTTGAGGCTTCAGTAGGGGGCTCTACTTGCTCGAATCTATCATTCTGCAGAGTTTGGTGCCATTTGGAGGCTTCCAACAACTAGGCCGAAATATTGGATCCTCACAACTATTCAGGAGGGCATACCTGTTGGTTTTTATTCATATGAGATATGAGAGATATTCGATATATTATTACAACAATGAGTGTTCCATATATGGGGAACATAAGGTGACCATCCATGAAAGGATGCATCCCTTGAATAATCAATAACTATTTATTATTATCATTTACTTATTATATACTATGTTTAATATTCAATAATAATTATATTATTAATTATTATCTTTAGAGAATGTCTTCCCGATGTTGTCCAAACATCAACACTCCCTCTCAACGAGGGAGACATTCTGCAACATGCCACTCTTGTCTTTTAATTATACAAACTTCACCTTAGACTCATGACACTTGTCTATTAGTCTTGGGAGACATCTCTCTCCCAACTGAACCAATTAACTCTCTCTAAGATTAGGTTCACTTTGGGTTCGCATGTAATATCATATAGCATCTTGAGTCTTTATCATTCCTTGTCAAATCACCATGACTAGGACAAAGACTACACCATGATCTTTCACCACAGGTACACACCTATGAGTGAATGTCGGCTTGATGCTAACTGACACGTGGAAAGCACTTCAAGCACCTCGANAGAATTAACCTAGTAAGGCCTTCAATGTCAGTGACACAATGGAGGATTTGTTTTCATAGGACACTAAAAATAGGGGTCTCTTCCATGAATCTTAACATAAATGTTAATTGTACAGCTTGTGATAAAGCAACGACATTTTTTTGGCAATTTTCTTTTCTTTTATGTTTCTTGCTCTTTGTTTTTATAATAATAATAATAATAATAATCTAATTTTTAAGATCACAGCCAAGCCAAACACCAAATTGGTGTATGAGACCCCCTTGTTTATGGGACAATAGACCCCCTCCATGCAACAATTTGACTGCTAAAGTCTACGGAGGTATACATACCCTACCCCCCTATGACTTGAATTTGTAACCTCTTAGGAGGAAACACATGTTCTTAATGTTAGCTTTTGGAGTACCTCAAACAGGTGCTTTTGCATTAGCGGTGCCTAGCATGCGGAGGTGTTCGATCAACACTCTCTAGATATCAACTTTATTGTTAAAGTTGGTTTTATTTAATGACTAAAGTGACCTTTTATAACGCTGAGTGACTTAAGTGATTTAAGTCATCTCAACGAGAGATTAAGTCACAGCCATTGATCTCAAGAGATCGAAATCAGATCTTGATCGTTGATCACTTTGGAGATAGGGTTTTAGTCATTAGGATATTACAAAAACAAATCTAAGGAGAGTGAGAAGCACACAATGAGTGCATAGGAGCAAGAGGGAGACTTGCCCATGTACTTGTCTGAGTGGGCAGGGCTGAGAAAGTGTACAAAGGGGCAGCAAGGAGATAGCAGCCAAGTCGACTAGGCTATTGTTGCATTGTAATTCCTCTGATGGGCCATTATTCCAGGACGAGAGCCCAGGATTTTTAGCAATAAAATCAAACTCAGAACTGATTTTTCTGCAAGGGTTTTTCAGTGGTGTTTACCCGAAATATCTTGTGCATTGCATGTTTGGTTTCTGTTGTTTTAATGCTTCCGCTATTTTTCATTGAGTAACCTAGCTGTGTTTTAATTCAATAAACGTGTTTTGTTCAAAATTAACTACCAAGTGCTAGGTTTACAAAAAAAATCAACATGTTAAGGAAGGATTTTATTATAGGTCCTTGTGCAACCAAATAAGATGTCCAATGTTATCATGTAGACTTGAGAGAAGCTTAATTGAGTGTGGGATGCTCTACTATCATGTATAGGTGGATATATATGTCATGGCTTAGTGATCAACACGATTGTCTCATCTTCAGTAGTTCCTTTCTTCCTCAGAATAATTTTTTATTGAAAAGCACAAGGATTCAACTTTGTTGTAGATCCTTTGGTATTGCACAGAGGAGGGAACCTCTGGTATATGGTAGTTGGTCATCAATGCAGTTTATGTTTGTTGTGTTGCTGGGTTATTTGTTTAGATAGGTCCAAAACAATGGGATAACTTTACCTAATTGAACTACACTAAGGAAAGGAACTTGTGTTTGTTACCTACAGGAAAGGGATAATCTTGGCTTTGCTACTTACAAGGAAGTGATTTAGTAGACCACAGGTTGTGTACACTCATTAAGTAATGTGTTGACACTTGAAAGGCAATGCAAGAATCAGATGGATCACTGAATTGATTGTCTTTTGGGGATAAGCAATTGTTTATTTTCAACCACCATTTCTCCCGACCTATTTACAGGTTTCATGCTAAGAAGAAGTTTCTCAAGCCTACAAAAACACATGATGCTAGCTGCAATCATGCCAGTTGCAAGGAAGAAGCTCCTTCAGCCCACAAAGACAAATGATGACAAGGAAAGCTCATAGAAGCACAT
>SNQJ01S0295091.1:0-10590 GCA_010110895.2 Picea sitchensis | reverse complement strand
AAATCTCAGGAACAACACTGACCATAATTCACTACAGTTTATGAAGACACGAGGAAAATTCCAGAATGACCGCCATCCGGAGTCATCCACACACTTGCAACAGTTCCACCTCAATATCAAGTATAAAACATATAGTACCAACCGGGTTGTTTATTGCCTCAGTCGATCTCCACTTGTGACACTCACCATGGTGCTAGAATCTTGTATCCATGAGACCTCCAAATGGCCTCACCTCTATGAGAAATATCGTGACTTCGCTAACACCTACCAAATGTTTTGCACCAACAAAGATCTCACTAATTTCCATCTTCAGGATGGGATGCTATGTCATATGGTCCATCTCTGTGTTCCATCAAGCGAGCAAGTGAATTTGGTTTGGGAATCCCACTACAGTCATGAGGTAGGACATTTCAACATCGAAAAGACAGTGGCAGTGCTGCAACAACATTTTTACTGGCTAGAGGTTCAACATGATGTCAATAAGTATATCGGGTCCTGCACTGCATGTGTTATTTCCCAAACGACCACTAAGAAAAAAGGCATGTACACCCCTCTTCCTACTCCTAAAAATCCCTAGGAATCCATCTCAATGGACTACATGTTAGGCCTTCCATCCACCAAGCAGGGAAATGAATTTGTTTTTATGGTTGTTGATCGCTTTTCCAAGTTGGTGATTATGGCTTCTTGCAAGAAGAGCATCATAATGGAGGCCACTACCAAGCTATTCTTTGAAATAGTGTGGGTACATTTTGGTATCCCACAAACCATTATCTTATATTGGGAAAAATGGTTCCTCATCACATTCCGGTTGAGCCTCTGGTCATTGTTGGACACCAAGATCACCAAATCCACTATCTTCCACCCCGAGACGAATGGCCAAACTGAGGTCGTCAATCGAATGATCATGCATATCCTTCACATGTATAATTCCAGGCACCCACACACATGGGAGGGGATTCTTCCTTATGTTCAACACAACTAAACCAGATCCATACATAGCTCAATCGACAACATCCCCTTTCAAGTGGGGTTGGGATTCCAACCATTGGATCCCATGGATTTTGCACTACCCCTTGCGACCACCTAGGCCGACTCGTCCCATGCTCTGGATGACATTGAAAAAGCATCTAGATTCATTAAGTGAATCTAGCACATCCACAAATAGGTTCAATATATTTTACATAAGTCCAATGCCAAGTACAAGAAGTGCCATGATCAACACCAGGTGCCCCACAAGTTTTAGGTGGGAGACAAAGTTTGGTTGCACTTGCAGAAATAACGCCTTACAGGTCCTCATCGGAAGATTCTTCCACTCCATTATGAACCTTAAACCATCACCAAGGTTGTGGGTGACAATGTTTTTGAGCTCAACATTTCCCCCTTCCTTGGCTTGCACCGAGTGTTCAATGTGGACCTCCTTCAGCCATATTTTCCACCATTATTGGACACCTTGGAGATTGCATAACAATTGACACCAACAGAGATCAACCCTGACTGCATGGAATAGGAATCCACTGATAATATCATGGACACACAGGTTAAGGTCACTCACCAAGATAGGATCCAACTTTATCAGGTTGTCAAAGCAGGGCAACTCCTGAACCAAGGCAAGTGGCTCACCCAGGCCCAAATTCAACAGAAATTTTCTCATCCGATGGGTAAACTCAACGCAATGGAGACCATTTCCTACTAGGGGGGAAAGATTGATCCAGGAGGATATCATTTGCCACCAACCTATTCAAACTAGCTCAAAACATTTTTTCAACAATTTACTATTTTTCACAGTTTTTCGGGTCCTTAACTTTCGGGGCCATTTTGAGGGCCTAAACGACATTTTTTGTCGATCGGGCACCTCAATAATCACTAAAGGCATTATTTGTCCCCTAAATGAAGCTCCTCGTCAATACCTTTCCAACACGCTATCATGCACCCAAAACGGATATCGCATGCAAACGTTACGACCCTGGGAATTTAATGTACTAACTTACCCCAACGGGGCCCACATGACTTTTGGCGTTTTAAATTCCAGGGTTAGGTTTTTTGGATGTCTAGGATTTTTGCATTGATGTTTATTGTAAAAAATCATTTAGAGCCTCATTGTATGCATTTTCTTGTGAATGAGCATAGCCATCACATCTCTTCTCAGAGATAGGCTACCACCATTCTAGCAAGCTTGTTTCAGTCTGCATTTTATAGTTTCAACATATTTATTATTTAATAGAAGTCAATTTTTATTGTATCTATGTTATTATTCATTGTGTCTCTATGTTAATATTATAAATATATTCTTTCATTTCGTTCTGCTCATAAATCCGGATCAGTGGTATCAGAGCGGCCTGCTCCTTGTCATTTTTTAGTGCATGTTCCCAATGAGGTCAGGGTATAGAGAGTTGGGTCTCAAGCTTGTTTCTCTTGATAACAACTGCTCTCACACACCCAAGAAACCTTCCATGGAAGGTAGAAAAAAATATGTCTCGAAAGGATATCCTTTCAAAATGTTTCTCGAGGAAGCCCTCGAGTGACAAAGGAACGATATGATGGACAAATTTGCGCAAATGCTTCGACAAATGCCGACAAGCGACACATCTACCTCAAGTGGAGGCACCACCCCCTTCAAGGTACATATCGATTTTGATATTCCTATATTTTAAGTTCAAATAGATGCGAATGTCATAGATAAATGTTTAAATCTTAAATAATGGTATTTTTTTGTCCACAATGTTTTCGATAGAGAAAATATTACATTTGTGCTCCTCAAGGCCATCCCCCATGTCAAAGATTGGTGGGATACTTTCTGTGAGAAAAATAAATTAGAAGGATCCACATTATTTGCAATTGCACCCACTTGGGGTTCCTTCAGGGATGTTATTAAGGAATAATACTATCCTATTGGAAGTTAGGACAACTTTTATACAAGATGGACCACACTGTGGCAGGAAAGAGACCAAACAGTGCTAGAGTTTACCAATGTCTTCCATACCTTGCGCACCAAGATGGGTATCAAATATTCTGAGTGACATCTGGTGCCCAAGTACTTTAGTGGTATGAATAGATACATTCATACAAAAATAGATTTTTTGGTCATCTTGTCCTTGGGCACGGCCTATCGATATGTCATCAAAATTGAGCAAAAGCTTAAACAAAAGATGCAGAAGTTTGGGCCTAGGAACCCCTCACAGCAGAAGCATAGCAAGGGAAACCCTAACCCATAAAAAAAAGGAAAGAGAAAATATGGGAAGCCTCGAGACAACCATTCTAAGCCACAAGAAAAGAAGGACAATGGAAAGATGAAGAAAGACACTGAGAAGTGGTGTGACTTCCATAAGAGCCCTTGGAATAACACTGTTGATTTCTGCTCAAAGTCAATGGTGGCTGAGGTGAAATCCTATGAAACAGATGCGGGTTTCGAATCTGAGTCAAATCCATAAAAGGGGAGACATATCATTGATGCAAAACCCATTGCTACCATTTCTACCACTAATATCCAGCCCGATGAACCTGATGAGCCAGAGCAAGGTGAGCATCTCTTTCATTCACAGATGTGGGTAAAAGGAGCTCCATTGGAATTTATCATTGATAGAAATAGCCAGAAGAACCTCATCTTAGTGGAGGTTTTCAAGTGGTTGGTCCTACTGACAATGCTACACCCACAACCCTACACCATTGGATGGCTCTGCCAAGGAAGCGATCTTCACGTCAACCAAGAGTGTCATATGTCGTATGGCATCAAGCCTTTCAAAGATGAGGTATTGTGTGATGTTTCTCCCCTTGAAGTTTGTGATGTTATTTTAGGCCAAGTTTATTTATGAATACGTCATGTTGTATATGATTCTATGCCTCCAAGTGTTATTATTACTTTGAACATGAAATTGTAAAGGATACTCAAGGCAACCCCACCTAGTGCTATTTCCTTGATCTCTTCCAAGAAATGCAGAATGGTCATCTCTCAGACTTGGAAGTTTGTCTTCTTCGTTAGTCTCCTTAGAACGAGTGAAATATTGTAGCCACAACCAAGGCCTCTGTAGTTTACCTCTTGATCTAGGTGGATATCGGTGGTCACCCACCTTTTCCAGTTGGCTTGAAACAACATTTTGGCAATTTTGGTATTTTACTATTTTTAGCAGTTTTTCAGGTCCTGAACTTCTGGAGCCATTTTGAGGCCCTAAACAATGTTTTTCTGGGTATGTTGTAATTGGAAAATTTTCTGCAAATGTTGTAGTCCTCGGATATATCTTTCCAATGGGCTATCGTATGCCTAAAACGGAGATCGTATGAAAACGTTACGACCCTGGGAAGTTGATGTACTAACTTACTCAAACGGGGACCACATGACTTTTGGCGCTTCATCTCCTAGGGTTAGGTTTTTGGGCATTCCTCTTTATTGTAAAAAGGCCTTCAGAGCCTCATTGTAAGGTTATTCTTGTGAATGAGCGCAACCGTCACATCTCTTCTCAGAGATAAGCCACTACCATTCCAGCAAGCTTGTTTTCTACTGCATCTTACAGTTTCAGCTTATTTCCTTATTGAATACAAAACTAGTTTTACTGTATCTCTGTTATTCTGTGTTAAGCATCTGTTAATAATATGTATTCATTTCATTATGCTCATAAAATATGGATCAGCGGTATCAGAGCGGTCTACTCCTTGTTGTCTTAATGAATGTCCCCAACGAGGTCGAAGTACAAAGAGTTGGGTCTCAAGCTTCTTTCTCTTGAGGACAAAAGCTCTCACATTCCCAAGCAACCTCTCATGGAAGGAGAAAAGAAAGATGATGGGAGAGGAGATCCTTTTAAACTGTTAATTGAGGAATCCCTCACGCAACAGAGGAACGAGATGATGGATAGTTTCACGCAAATCCTTCGGCGGCTACCAACAGGCGACGCATATTCTTCGAGCGGAGGCACCGCCCCCTTCAAGGTACAAATAAATTTTGATATTCCTATATTTGAAGGTTATATAGACGCAGATGTTGTATACAAGTGGTTAAATCTACTAGAAGGGTATTTTTCTATCCATAACTTTTCGAATAGAGAAAATATTACTTTTGCTCTCCTCAAAGTCGTTCCCCATGTCAAAGATTGGTGGAAAACTTTCTATGAACAAAAGTAAATAGAGGAACCCTCATTATTTATAGTCATGGCCACCTAGGAATCCTTCAAGGATGTTATTAAGGAACAATACTACCCTATCATAAGTTATGACAACTTGTATACCAAATGGAACACACTGCAGCAAGAAAGAGACCAAGCAGTGCTAGATTTCACAAATATCTTCCATACCTTGCGTACCAAGCTGGGTATCAAATATTCAGAGCGACATATGGTTCTCAAGTATAGCGATGATCTGCATAGATGCATCCAAACCGAAATGGAATTTATAGACATATCATCCTTGGGCGCAGTCTGCCGATATGCCATCAAAATCAAGTAGAAGCTCAAACAAAAGACGCGAAAATTTGGGCCGGGGAACCCCTCACAACAAAATCTAAGAAAGATCATCCCCAACCCACAGATCAAAGGATAGAGAAAAGATGGATAGTATTAGGAAAACCAGTCCAAGCTGCAAGCAAAGAAGGACATCGGAAAGACAAAGAAAGATACCGAGAAGTGGTGCAACTTCCATAAGATCCCTTGGCATAACACTATTGACTTTCGCTCAAAGCATTCGCTGGTGGCCGAAGTGAAAGCCTTTGAATTAGATGCGGGTTATGACTCTGAGTCAAAACTAGAAATGGGAAGATGGATCATTGACATGGAACCCAGTGCCACCGTTGCTACCACCAAGCTCCAGCATGGTGAACCAGATGAGCCAGAAGAAGGAGAGAGCCTCTTCCATTCACAGATGTAGGTAAAAGGCACCCCGCTGCACATCATCATTGATAGTGGTAGCCAGAAGAACCTCATCTCAACAGAGGTTGTCAAGCAGTTGGCCCTACCGACAACGCTGCACCCAAAACCTAACACCATTGGATGGCTCCGCCAAGGAAGTGATCTTCGCGTCAGCCAACAGTGTCGACTATTGTATGACATCAAGCCCTTCAAAGAAGAGGTATTGTGTGATGTTGTTCCTCTCGAAGTTTGTGATGTTATTTTGGGCTAGCCTTATTTATGGAAATTTCATGTTGTATACGAGTCTAGGCCTCGTAGTGTTATTATTACTTTGAACAGGAAATTGTACAGGATACCCGAGGCTGTCCCACCTAGTGCTATTTCCTTGATCTCTGCTAAGCAATGCAGGAAGGTCATCTCTCAGATGGGGAAGTTTTTCTTCTTCATGATTTTCTCTTAGAATGAGTGAAAGATCACAGCCACATCCAGGGTCTCTGTGGCTGACCTCTCCACACAAAAAAAGCAAGTAGATAAGGTTGTGGAAGAATACTCAGATATCTTCTCCTCACCTACCAAGGTAACTCTGCACTGCTAGGTCAAGCACCCCATCGATCTGACCCCTGGCGCACCGCTGACCAATGGGCCAGTATATCACCACTTTCTGTTAGAGAATGAGGAGATCAAGCGATAGATCCAAGAACTTCTCCACAAGGGGCACATCCGTCCCATCTCATCACCTTGCAGGAGCCCAATCGTGCTAGTACAGAAGAAAGATGGAACCTGGCGACTCTGCATTTATTATCAGGCTCTAAATAAAATCATAGTTATAAACTGGTATCCGATTCCTCGAATCGACGACCTCCTTGATCAACTCACAGGGGAAAATACTTCAGTAATATTGATCTAAAGTTTGGCTACCACCAGGTCTCGATAGAATAGATAGATGTATGGAAGACTACCTTCAAGTCAAAGGAGGGTCTTTTTGAATGGTTGGTCATGCCCTTTGGTTTGAAAAATGATCCAACCACTTTCATGAGGATGATGGACGATATCCTGTGACCATTCACCAATACTTTTGTAGTGGTGTATCTGGATGACATTCTCATTTATAGCAATACTTGGGCCAAACACTTACAGCATATTCAACAAGTTTTGCACACCCTGCGGCAGCACAAGCTATACTCCAACTTGGAAAAATGCTCCTTCAACATGGACAGGGTCCATTACCTAGGCTACATCGTTGATCAACATGGCGTACATGTGGATCCAACCAATATCCAAGTCATCCATGATTGGCCAGCCCCAACCACACTCACTAAGCTTTGAAGCTTCTTGCGCCTTGCCAATTTCTACCGCAGGTTCATGTTGGGTTTCTCCCATATTGCATGGGCCCTCAGCCAAATAACCAGGGGTGGTGGTAAGGAGAAATTTGCGTGAGGCTAGTCCCAACAACAAGCATTCAATTATTTGAAGTAGCGCTTGTGCTCAACCCCGGTACTTTCACTACTAGACCTGCAACAACCCTTTGAGATCGAGACAGATGCTTCAGACTATGATGTGGGTGTCGTTCTCACTTAGCACGGCCACCCCATGGCCTATGATAGTGAGTCACTATCATATGTTGTCCGTAAGTACCCTAATTATGAAAAAGAAATGTACTCCATTATGAAAGTCTGTCGCCAGTGGAGACATTACATTCTTGGGAAGGAGACAGTCATCCACATTGATCATAAGCCACTGTAGTTCATGCAAACACAAGGAAAATTGCAGAATGAACGCCATCAAAAGTGGTCCACATACTTGCAACAATTCCACCTCAACATCAAGTATAAAATAGGAAGCACCAACCACGTCGTCGATTTCCTCAGCAGACCACCAGTTGCGACACTCACCACAGTGCTAGACTCTTGTGGCCATGAGACCTCTGGATGGCCCCAACTCTATGATACAGACCTGGACTTCGCCACCACCTACCAAATGTTGGGTGCAAAGGTAGTTGTCAATAATTTCCATCTTCAGGATGGGTTGTTGTGTTGTCTGGGCCATATCTGTGTTCCATCAAGTGAGCGAGTGAAGATGATCTGGGAATCCCACTATAGTTGGGTGGTAGGACACTTCGACGTCATTATCAACATCGGGTGCCACATAAGTTTCAGGTGGGTGACAAAGTTTGGTTGCACTTGCAGAAAGAATGCCTTATAGGGTCCCATCAAAAGCTTCACCCACTCTATTATGGGTCGTACACCATCACCAAGGCTATGAGGGATAATGCTTTTGAGCTCAACATTCCTCCTTTCCTTGGCCTGCACCCAGTGTTCAACATGGACCTCCTTCGGCCTTATTTCCCACCATTATTGGACACCTAAGACATAGCAGAACAACTGACACCAATAGATCTCAACCCCGACTACATACAATAGGAATCCAGTGATCAGATTGTGGACACATAGATCAAGGGCACTCGACAAAAAAGATCCATCTTTATCGAGTCGTCAAAGCAGAGTAGCTCCTGTACCAAGGCAACTGGCTCACCCGGGGCCAAATTCAACAGAAATTTCCTCATCTGATGGGAGAAATCAATGCAATGGAAACCATTTCTTACTGAGGGAGGATTGATCCAGCTAGATATCATTGGCCACCCACCTTTTCCAGTAGGCTCAAAACAACTTTCTGGCAATTTTGGTATTTTACTATTTTTAGCAGTTTTTCGGGTCCTGAACTTCTGGAGCCGTTTTGAGGCCCTAAATGACATTTTTTTGGGTACATTGCGCTCACAAAATTTTCTTCAACTATTGTAGTTTTCAGATATATCTTTCCAATGGGCTATCTTACGCCTAAAACAAAGATCGTATGCAAAATTTACGACCCCAGGAAGTTGGTGTACTAACTTACCCAAACGGGGCCCACATGACTTTTGGCGCTTCATCTCCTAGGGTTAGGTTTTTGGATGTCTAAGGTTTTGGGAATTCCTCTTTATTGTAAAAAGGCCTTCAGAGCCTCATTGTAAGGTTCTTCTTGTGAATGAGCATAGCTGTCACATCTCTTCTCAGACATAAGCCGCTACCATTCCAACAAGCTTGTTTTCCACTGCATTTTACAGTTTCATCTTATTTCCTTATTGAATAGAAACCTAGTTTTATTGTATCTCTGTTATTTTGTGTTAATCATATATTAATAATATGTATTCATTTCATTCTACTCATAAAATCTGGATAACCTCTCCATGCAGCATAACAAAATGGATAAGGTCGTGGAAGAATACAAAGACATTTTTTCCTCACCTATAGGGGTACCTCTGCACTATCAAGTCAAGCATTCCATCGATATAACCCCGGGTGCATCACTACCCAGTGGTATTGTCCATCGTCACTCTCTGTTATAAAAATTAGGAGATAAAGTGTTAGATCCAAGAATTTCTCCACAAGGGGCACATCTGACCCATCTCATCACCTTTTTGAAGCCCGTTCGTTTTGTGTAGAAGAAAGATGAGACCTGTCGACTCTGCATTGATTACAGAGCCCTAAATAAGATCATAGTCAAGAACTGGTGCCTGACTCCCTCAATCGATGATCTCCTTGATCAGCTCAAGGGGGTCAAATACTTTAGTAAGATTGATCTGAAGTCTGGCTACCATCAGGTCCAAATAGAGTAGATAGATGTATGGAAGAATGCCTTCAAGTCAAAAGAAGGTCTTTTTGAATTGTTGGTCATGCCTTTTGGTTTGAAAAATGCCCCAACAACTTTCATGATGATGATGGATGATATATTGTGGTCGTTCACCAATTATTTTGTAGTGGTGTATTTGGATGAAATCCTCATCTACAACAAGATTTGGGTGGAACACTTGAGGCATATCCAGTAGGTTCTACACAATTTGTGACAACACCAACTATATTCCAACTTAGAAACATGCTCCTTTGGAATTGAAAAGGTCTAGTACCTAAGATACATTTTTGATGAGCATGGTGTGCATGTGGATCCAACCAAGATCCAGGCCATCTGTGACTAGCCAGCCCAAACCACACTCATAGAGCTTTGGAGATTCTTAGGCCTTGCCAATTTCTATTGCAGGTTCATGTTAGGATTCTCCCATATTGCATGGGCCCTTAGCCAAGTAACCAGGGGTGGTGGTAAGGCCAATTTTGTGTGGGGATTGTCCCAAAAACAAGCATTTGATGATTTGAAGCAACGCTTGTGCTCAACCCCAGTACTTTTGTTACCTTTCCTACAACAACCCTTTGAGATTGAGACATATGCCTTAGACTATGTTGTGCGTGTAGTTCTCACTCAGCATGGCCACCTCAACCCCAGTACTTTTGTTACCTTTCCTACAACAACCCTTTGAGATTGAGACATATGCCTTAGACTATGTTGTGCATGTAGTTCTCACTCAGCATGGCCACCCCATGGCCTATCATAGTGAGACACTATCAGATGTTGTCCATAAGTACCCTACTTACGACAAAGAAATGAACTCCATTATGCAAGCCTACTACCAGTGGAGGCATTACATTCTCAGGAAGGAGAAAATAATCCAGACTGATAATAAGTCGTTATAGTTTATGAAGACACAAGACAAATTGTGGAATGACCGCCATTAGAAGTGGTCCACATAATTGCCACAGTTCCACCTCAACATCAAGTATAATACAGGTAGTACCAACTAGGTGTGTCCTGAACTCGCACTAATACAACTAAGCTTAACTCACTTAACTACACTTACAATTATGTTACAATTCCAAATCACTCAGTTATGAATGAG
>SNQJ01S0295090.1:0-10590 GCA_010110895.2 Picea sitchensis | reverse complement strand
AATTACTTATATGCGACAACATACAAGAATTAAACCATATCAAACATAGATAAATATGCACACAAAAAATGAGACAAGCACATAAGACACTTATCTTTTATGAAAATCATCTACTGCGTGCATAACTCAGACGTTCCTCCCAACCATAGACTCTGTCGCTCATAAGCTTTCAGCAACAGGTCACCCCCGAGTTGGGGCTTAACTCCACCAGGGAAAAAGGGTTCCTAGTGACAGGCTAAGGTCTGATACTCAACAGGATTGCTCAGTCCAATGTTTCCACTACTGCAACTAGCCTACAGTCTCTCCTTCCCCATGCACTTGCCACACCCAAGGAAGTGTGCCCCTTCTCTGTTCAACAGTCCTTCGGCTGCCCCACTTCCCTTCCGGGGTTACTAGAAACATCCCGGACAGGAAATATCTGAGCCCTGCATCTAATGCCCGATGCACTAGGGAACAATTCCCAACAAATCTCCTACCCAGAGAGACTGCATAGGGCCTGACCACCCGCCTCTTCAACAACAAATATCTCACCCAAAGAGACTGCTCACGGGCTTGACAACCCGCCTCTTCGACAGAAAGAATAGGATTACAGTACATAAACCCATTACAAGATTCTCTGTGCAGATAAGGTAATAATTGTATTTTCCATACTATTTGACCCCCTTCTACTCAGGAGATTTTGCAACATGAATAATCCTCATAATGAAATTCCCCAAATGAATTCCTCACCAGAAAGAATTCTCCCAATGAGTTCCCTTCCAGAAATGAGTTCTCTTCCAAAAATACACTAAGGCCATCAATATATGTTACATGCCTTAATATTGATGCTTGTCACCTTCAGAAGTAGCTTATGGCACTTGGTGACTCATTCCCTACCCTCAGGAACTTTACACTTTTCCAGAAATATTATAAAATATTCCCTAAGACTTAAATCTCGCCCCATTTTCCCTTTTCGATGGAGTTAGCCCCCATCTCTTTTCATTTGATTCGTTTTAGCGTAAGCGATAATATATTAATGGCGAGATTATATTTACATGGATAAGCACACTAGCCTATCTACGTCTCGACTCACCATCCCCTCCCTTAATCACATAGGCTCTCGGCCTCAATACATATCTGATTATATATATACATATATAACTCATCTTAGTCCGCATAATCCAGGTCCCATTCCCATCACAGTTACCAAATGCATGCAACAACTTTAATAAAACAATGCACACTTACAGGGTGTCATAGAAGCTTATATGATATGCTTTCTGCTGTCTTTGATAACTTGATTCTCCAAATTGCACTACTACAGATTAAGTACAACACCAAAACTTAGTGCTAGCTTGTTCACCCAATCTATATGTACAATTACGAGGGTCACGAAAAGTTAGGGACATTACGACCCCTCCACATGTTTGTGCATTGTATATACTTTATCATAGGGTGTTTTGCGTCAACAGAATGATATACCATAAAACGTGTAAAACAGGATTATGGGACGTGCAGGTTGTTGGGACACCAGCTCCATGGATGGGACAGTTTGGAATCCATTGTATACGAGCAGTGCTTTCAAGTAGCCTTCGGCTCCCACCTTAAAAAGCAATGTAGTTTACCGCTTTAAACTCTGGATAGCTATCGCACAGCCTCTTGTAATGTCTCTTTTCAGAAGAGGAGCTGCGGAAGGAGGGATTAATAGTCTAAACAACCCCGTTAGACTATATCCAGGGTGAAAGAGGGGTAAATAGGGTTATTATAGGTCACTTCATTTGAGGGTGTTATAATTCGAAAGTGACATTGAGTTAAAAATGACTAAAAGCACTTTTAAGCCAAGTGAGTATATATGGGCGGCTGAAGCCGGGTCAGCGGTGAATTAGGGTTTGGGAAGCTATAAGAAAGGGGTAAAAGCTGACCTAATTCAGTATTATGAAGAATTTGACTTGTCAGTTGAGGAGAGAGACTCATCTCAAGAGAGAGCTTGTGGTTACGGAGGAGACACCCAGAGGTTGATTCGGTGTTGAGAGACACACCTAATCCTTGGAAGATCACCTAAGATCTATACGTGCACTTCAACAATACGTTTATCGATTCTGTGAGTGAGAGTAGCACTTGTCCGAATTAGAAACAACTAATGAGCATGGGTTAATTGACTTATCAGTCGAGGAGAATCCGGTTATTCCCCTCAGGCCAGTTGAGAGGAGGGTAGGACAATTCTATTTCCTCATTTCTCGTCAGATTCTGACGGACAAATCATCTTGGGTGCATTACTACGCCATTGAGGGTGCGACAGTTGAGCACACATTTGAGATTCCCGAGAGATCATCAGATAAGATCCAAGGAAACCACTCCGACCCAGTTCAAAGGGAACCTGCAGGGTTCTCGGGTTTGAAACCCTTATCAGCCAACCAATTACGAAAGGTATCGATAGAGCGGTTTCCAGCCTTGAGAGGGTGCATTTCCCGAGGGGGGATCATTGAGTCGGAACTGTATATCAGCAGAGGGGCCAATTGTTGAAGATGCATGGGTCCTGCCTAGGGCTGAGTGAGGAGGGGAAAGGTGCATTGTTGGGCAATTTCGGACATATATAGGGTGTGTAGCCCTGCAGTAGCATAATCGATTCTGCCGGCGGTTGCCATAGCACCTGGCGGTCATCCAACTCACATCCTATCCCATAGCAGTCTTCTATCGTCCGGGTATCATCTTTCTTGTTTACTTCTTTTATTGTATTCTGGCTAAGATCTGCTTAGATATGATCTAGCCGAGTGATTCATTATATTCAATGCATATGACATTGTAACCCTTGAGAAATATCATAATAAATGATTCCCCAGGTCTTTTGTGTCATTTACTATCACAGCCATGTATTCATATGTTGTAACCTTATATACACACATACGAAAAACACCAAGCATGTCTTTAAAACCCACTTAGCTTAAATGCGTCAAAATCCCGGTGTATCGGATAGAGTCCGGACAATAGTCATAGCGATTAGAAGCATTTCCTAGACTAAGCAGAATCAGGGATACCTAAAGGTATCAAAGATTTAATCCCCTTAATACGTGACTAAAGGGATGAGTTAGTGGGTAGACTAGAGGTCAGAGTAGGCATGTAGGTGTAGAGTACATCACCCACAGCAGTCACGGGAGAGAGACCTAGAACATAGCTTCCCCATACACTCCAGTTCCTTGGGAAGAGGAAGAGCACACCTGAAATGAGAGAGAAGAGCATGAGAAGTGAGCATGAGGGAAGAGGATATTGTGGGGAGACAAATATGAGGAGACCATGGGGCAATGCTTAAAGGCCCCCATGGGCAGGAGGCAACTGGCAGTACCAGCAATCGAGTGTGAGGCCATAGATGAGTCCTTAGTGCGGATGGGCGATAGATTAAACTATAGTGGGCTTCCGGGCACACAAACCCATGAAGCGTGGGAACTTCGGGGTAGGTAGTAGACCAGTCACTACCATACATACACCTCTTAGTAGGATTCCCTGAAAGATGATTGTTCCCCAGTTCCGAGAGGGCACCCCGCTGACAACACTTATTAGATGCGCGGAAGGCCGCCCTCAAGAAGAGAACATTGCGATGCAGGGAGGGTATGCAACATTAGGCCATAACTGTGGGACATGACCTTGGATTTGAATCATGGACTCGGACTCGGGGAACCGCACAGAGCCCTCGGAGGAGGGACAATGGCAGCGGAGAATGCTGGATTTCATCAGGAAGGTTGGTAAACTCTCCCTTTTACCTTCTTTTGGCCGGATGCGTCCAAATGCTGCTTGGCAAAGCTTGGGTACAAAATCTGAACCATTGATACTCTGAGGATCAGCGGATGGCCAAAGGGAGACGAGGAGGCCATCAAATTTTCTACCCTACACTTGGAGGTGAGGCACACAAGTGGTGGAATCATGGGTTGGCGGTGGAATTCTGATCCAAGTCCCGGTTCCCTGGGGGAGTTCTGGAGAATTCATTTCAGGATCTAGCCCGGTTGGTATTTGCCTGATGCAAAGAGCATTGCTCACGGAGTTTTGTTGGTGCTGATGGTATGTGAGATATCTTAGAGACCGGGTTGATTATGTTATTCATAGGAGCTCCGCGAGAACCCTTGGAGGATAAGGTTGAGGCATGCCAGCCCTCACACCTTGCGGGGATGTCATCCTATGCACTCGAGATTTGGCTGACTCAATGCCAAAGACTAAACTCTTTTTCAAACCCTTCATACCACAGAAGGATAGAGACCTTGAAGCCATTCTAGAGAGTGGAAGAGACGAGGGCAGTTGGATGATGATACGAGGGGTGAGCTTATGAGGAAGAAGCTACTTGACACCTGGAGACCCTTGGGTCCCTAGGCCAGGGTGCAGACAGGGAGAGATCCATTATATTGAATGTGGCAGGGTGTGTGGATAGTGAGAATAGGAGCATGATGGATCATTTGCTATCCTTATACACACTTATAGCGTGAGCTAAGTGCTGCTCACTCAGTGTAGTAATCCCTCAGAACACAATTGCCTAGGTTCAAAGTCCATGCCATCACTTTGACTTGAACCTCTTCCGTCTAGGCTAACTCCTATGGAAGCAAGGGGGTAGACCCTAGTTGCTAGATGAGATTAAGAGTTTTAATGTTCTAGAAGCGTTGGTTTTAATTGGTTAAAAGGTTAGGGGATCTAGCCTATGATGTCAATCAACAAATACAAGATGCAACTATCTAAGTATGAGAGTCATACCTTTTTTCCCACAGGCAGCTAAGGACTAGTGCCTAAAAGGTTGGGCAATGGGGTCCAACTAAAGTTTAGGGGATGTTTGTTACAAGATAATTTACAAGTTACAAAAGATTACAAAAATATAGATACAACTAGTTACAAAAGAACATCTAAGATATCTGATTAGACTAGATACAAGATATACAATATACTAACAGGTTTACTTGCATGTGCAGGAATTCAAGATACTCAAGATAAAGCAATCATCAACACATGAAATAGCTTGCCCTCCAGATAGACTTATGTTTGAATTTTGCTTTTCCAATGTGCAAGGGGACCAAAGCACCAAAGGGCCAATCAAGAGAATGCCTCACGAGGGTGGATGCGCACTTCTTGAAGTATCACACCACAAATACAAGAAATTGGGATAGATGAAAAACATGGAAAGCCAAATATTCCAAATGAAAGGTTTAACCACTTAGATATTATTTCTACAACACATCAAGATAGCTTGCATATGAATGGGGTGAAGGCGATTGGGATCGTTGAGCTTTGCAGAGTGTGTAGTGTATTGTGATGTTGTAGATTGAAAATTAAATTAAGTGATTAAGTGTGAGATTAATTCTATCCTATCTAGGTGTCAGCCCAAAACTCTCCTCCCCATGTGCAAGTGGTTTGTGGATGCTTAAGGGGTGAGGCATGAGGCCTACAGCTTCACGGGTCAGCCTAAGGCCGAGTACTGGAAAAAAACTTCCATTAGCTTTCCTCAAAACCTTGAGTTTTAAATGGCGAAGATGGTGGTTATGGTGTCCTATTAAGTCTAATTGGTTATTAAACCTATGGACTAAACAACGTGAGGTGTGTTTGAGTGCTTGTAGCTTACTCAACAAAGGATTGCAAAATATTGTAAAAATTAGAGATAAGAAGGGTGATGCCTTTAAACAATGGATTACAAGTTAAATTTTAGTTTTCGAGGAAAAGGCCTTGGGGACCCAAATCGGAATTAGTGATTGAATTCTTAGATTATTAGATTGCACATGTAAAGATATAAGAACTAAAACTAAATTGCAGAATTGTAAAAGATTGATAAATTGAGCCCTTTAAGATATCGACGTTTGCACGCATGTGTTAAGATAAAGCAGCTACAGCAATTGCATGTAAAGTAAATCATGAAAGCAAAGATTCAATATGCCTTCACGGGCTCTAATCTAGCAATTGAGTGTGAGATCTACTCTGGATTATTTTAATTAAAGCATGCTTGTAGAAATCACGACTAATCTAACTAAACTTGCAAAGTGAAGATTGAAAGGAAATCAAGCCACTTGGGTACAACTCCTTTGGGAAACTGCGTTCTGAGTATTTTAGAGTAGATTGGGAGAAGAAAACTTTACCTAGTGAGAGGAGTTGTTTGGAAGGTGTGTTGTGCATGTGATTTGGGCAGCATGCCCTCTTGTCTGGTAAGAACCTAAAAAAATCAGCAAGCTATTGCTTGCTGATTTGAGTTGCTACACATTCAACAAAGTTATGAAATTTCTTGAAATTTCTGTTTTTAGGAAATTTCTTACATATAATAAACCAAAATTATATGATTTAAAATGCTGACCTATCTAAGCATATTAGCTATTAAAATCAGAAATCGAAAAGCATGAGAATAATCAAGAGAAAATGTTTTGGAGTGTAAGTGAGAGTAAGGGTAAATCCGTGCTTGGATCCATCCCAATATCTTCTCCTTGAAGTAACACACCAAGTCTTAAATAAAACGTGAGATGAATAGATAACGATTGCACACACTAATAGCATAAACTAATTTCTATCATTAGTGAATTCAAATCATATAAGCTAGCAATTATACAAATTACTTTGGTACGTAAGAGTAAACTAATTTACTCAACAATCTATCTACAATCATGTATATTTAAAATAAAAATATAGTTTCATCTCATGATCATGTGAAGAATCGAGACAAATCTTGAGATCCTTGAGTCCTTCAAAGCTATTTCCTTTTATTATCAATGGGAAGAGGTTGGAAACAGTGGTACCACAAGCTCTTCAAGAACAACTTACTAGTGAAGAGTATGACAATAATAGAGAGAGATAGAGAGAGAGTGGGATGGTGAGAAAATAGTAGCATAACAGTGTAATAATGAAAGGTGAGTAAAGAGTGAAGGAGAGGTTTCTTATATAGTAATGAGAGGAAGATAGACCCTTCATGGATCTATGACAAATGTCACAAATCCAACCAAAGAGAACTCATGGGGGTGGTGGAAACTTTTAGAGTAGGGGCGAAATTAGTATGTGAGGTGAGTGAAAGGTGAAAAGGCATGAGAGGGCATGTGTACTGGTTAAGAGGATGGATCACGCCTTTTCTTTGAAATCACATTCCACTTTCATGGATGATGTTTATGCTTTCCTACAAGAGGAGGGGCGCAACTTTCCAATTGGATGGCGCAAGCTTTGAGTGAAATCACGATGGATGAGGAGAAGCATGATGTTGGAGTGTGGAGCGTGGCTGGCGTGTGGGTGGATGTGTTGGCCATGTTATCCCCGATATCTAGGGATAACTAGGAGATCATGTCGAGACCCACATGGTCCCTAGACATTAGATTACCGAGGCGGGGGTGACTTGAAGGCATGGCCTGGAGGGCCCATGCAATCTTCTTCGACCGGACTTGTCCACAGTATTGTTAAGCGACATCCATCACCACCGACCACGGGCTTGCATCGGAGGGACTCTTGCTCCATGGGAGGTAATTGGTCCGGTATCATGGTATGTGTCATATTTGATTGTTATAACCTTCACCCCTTATGCATTAGGTTCCTTTCATTCGATGTTGCTTGGATCTTACACTAATCCACTTGACCAACTGTTGGGGTGATTGATTGAGCAACTTAGCAAGATGATATTCATGGACACAGTTTAGCCACCAAGAGGTTACCGCGAGGATCAATATAAAGCTCCACCATCTTATCACTTTTTACATCGGTATACCCGGCTCATCAGTCCCATTCCCTAGTGCGGTCATTGGGATGACCTCTCGATTACACTTTGTCTTGTGGGAAGAGGGGCTAAAAGCCTAGAGGTAAAAGCAGCTGGTAAAGGTAAAATCCATAGGAAATAAAACCTAGAGATGCTTAGCCGAGGGATCGAGAAGGCAATAAAGGCCTCTCGATGAAACTAAGGGACCCTAAGAAAATTGATAAAATAAATAAATACAAGACCCTAACCAAGAGGGATGGGAGGTCTCATCAGCCGACCCATTATGTTCATGGGTATTGAGCGGTATGACATTACCATATCTAGTCCTTAAACCCGAGCGGTGACCTTTGGTCGCATGGCAAAGGGAAAGGGGGTATCATCACGGAGCCAATAGCCTGTTCTGCGAAGATACTAGTGAATTATGGTATGGAAATTTCGGCCACCAAGCCAAGGCGGTGTCCCTGCAGTCGGAACCTTGTGGTAAAAGAAAGAGCGTCTTGCCTTGGTGAACCTTTGTTTGGACTAAAGGTAGCGGCTGACTCATATGATAGCCATAGAGTTATTAAGCAATTTCATTGGTCAATTTAGCATAGCGTTCACCTCTTTGTCTAGCTAACCTATCCTAACCCTAAGGTGGCGTCAGCACTTGTTTAAGCCCTTGTTTGGTTTTAAAGCGTTGTGGTATAGTCATCTATTTAATAGACTTTGAGTTATTGATCATATTCCTAAGTTAATTGACAAAGCGTTCTTCTCATTGTCTTCAAAAATTGACCTAATAGTAAAGGTACGGCGTCTTCATCACGCATAGTGATGTAACAACAATATTGGTGTATGAGCACATTTATTGCATTGTGATATAATAAGGATTGATTTTATACATTGAATGCAAGAGTATCATTTGTACTTATTGAAGAAGTATTATAAGCCTTTTATCTTTATTGGCAATCATTGACTTTGTCAATAATTACATTTATTATTGCTCATATGTGTTAAAGATAGTCATTAATATTTGAAGTACTAACCAACTGCGGTACATTCTTTTACTTTTATTTGCCTTGTCACCATGAAAGCGGGTGCCATTCGATTAGATATCTTCTCTTTGACTATCCATTTGGCGGTAATCTGTGAAGGGAAGCTTATCTCAACCTTTGATCCTTACACCCTAATCCTTTTCCTTGAGCCGGATTACTAGGTTCTCCCTTAGGATTAGCCACCTAAATGAAAGAGCTCCCCCCATCCCGAGGGTGGCGATTAGATTGGAGAAGCTCCTGATACGCCAGTTTGAGCCTTGAATTCAAGCTACCTAAACCTTTCCTACAAAGCGTGCGATAGCAGTCCACACACTCATCAAAGACATGGGAATGGTGGAGGAAGGATCGTATGGGAGGAAAGATGGGCCCCACGTTCCATTTAAAAGGAGAGTTTCTAAAAGTTATGTGGGAAAAGGGACGTACAGGAAAGCGTGAGCCAAAGGTGAGGTGTGGCGAGTGTGATGTCCAAACTCCTAAAGGAGAGTGTGGCATGGGAAGGTGAGGTAGGGCATGTAGTGTAAGGAAGAGGGACCCATGACTTAAATCTAGTGAGTTTTAACTCTCATAAATAAGGGTCGTACGTTTTTTTAAGAGGGGGCGTATCACTTACTTGGGAAGTTAATTAAAAGGTGAAAATAAATTGTAAGTGGGTTTAAGGGGTAGGTAAGGTTAGGAATAGGTTGGTGGGTCTTTCTCATCATTATTTCCCACTTACTACACTTAATTTGACTCATTATTACAAAATTGACATGCACATGTCAGGTTTGGTAATTAAAATTGCCGTTTTGAAAACTCTCCTAGAGTGGACAAACCTAGAAAAACTTGTCCAATTGAGATTAAAATTGGTCCACAGGTGTAGGGGGTCTCATTAGATTTCTTTTGAGTACAAAGACCCCTATCAAAATCCTGGGACATAAGTTTTACATTAAATACCTAAAATTAATTAATTAATTAGATACGAAACTTAAAAAGAAACACAGCTAAACTTGCGAATTCCTTGAGAATTTCACGTGCTATCTTACATGGTCATTTTCAGCTTGTTCCTAAACCCTAGCTACCTAGTAATGACTTCATTAGAACACATTTCACAACTTTGGAGGATTATTGGGTGGGAGTTTTCTTTTGAGTACAAATACCCCTATCAAAAATCCCGGGACCTAAGTTTTACATTAAATACCTAAAATTAATTAATTAATTAATTCTGAAACTTAAAAGAAACCTGGCTAAACTTGCCAGAATTCCGCGAAATTTCACGTGCTATCTTACATGGTCATTTACAACATTCCTAAACCCTAGCTACCTAGGAATGACTTCATTAGAACACATTTCACAACTTTGGAGGATTTATTGGGTGGGAGTGAAAAACTCAAGGGAGATTAACCCGACTGGTTAGGCCACATTAACCTCCTGAGGATTAAAAACACTCAGCAAAAGGAACTCTCCTAATGAAGAAACCATAAGGCAACTGACCTAATGAACTTAGTTTTTCATTAAAAGGCTTGGCATACCTTTTATCAGGGATGGTATACTTTACTTTATCAATATTAACCTTATCATCCCTAGTAAATTCCATCAGATTTTCATCACTTAATTTTTCTTTAGTTTTCACAATTTCTTCAAAATATGGAGGGTGTGGCCCAATAATTCCATTTGACTTGTTCTGACCTCTAACTGATTCCTCTGATGCAGGTTGAGCTGGTGACAAATTTTCAACTGACACATCTAATTCTGACTTTAACTATGAAGAAGGCAAACCATTATCTGTCTTATCCAAATCTTGCTCAAGAAAAATCCCATCAAAAGAATCCATGGGGTCCCAAACATTACAAATGCTTGGGGGCCTATCATTTAATTTCAACTTTATAGGAGTGGACTCTATCTCATAACACCCCATTT